>LOEQ01001479.1:157377-185760 GCA_001685075.1 Bramus lutescens | reverse complement strand
TAGAGATCTCTGTGTGATTTTCTTTGGGGCTTGCCAGCTGTGGGGTACCGGGCATGACAAAAACCCCAACAAGCAGAACCCGCTCATATTACAAACATACATGTATATGTATGTATACATACATACATACATATACATATATATATATGTATATATATATATATATAGTGTGCACCCACCTATACATAAAAGCCAGCATTATACCTTTAGGTACACACCCAGATAAATAAAAACATGTCTATATAAACACTTGTACACAAGTTTAATATTACTCACAATTATGATATAAAGTAGGAACACACTAAATACCCATCAATTATGAGTAGATAAATGAAACATGCTATAACCACATCAGGTCATGAAAAGAATTGAAGTGCTAATCCACAAATCTTTTGTGGTGGTATCGATGGCTGCAGACTCACAGTTGAAAATAAGAGACAAAGAAGGCCTCTGTCAACCTCCATCCCCAACCCCGACCTGCCCAAAGAAAACAATCTAGACAGGAAGCAATTGAAGACAACTCTTAAAAACTGTGATAAGGATGCTGCAGGGTAGCTCTCCACAGCTGAAGGCTTCTGGTGGGGGTGGGGGTGGGGAAGGACTCAGCTTTCTTTTAGGGGCTGGCCACTGGAAGCTTAACTATGTTCCAGTGAGTGAGTATATATACAACACAAATTGGATTTTTTTCTTGAGGGGGTGGGGGGAAGACTCAAAGTTTGGGGGTGGGGTAGACCTGGGAGAATGGGGAAGTGAGTGTGATCAGGGTGTATTGTATGAAACTATCAAATAGTCAATACAAATATTATGTTGAAAAAAAAAGAAAGCTACTAAAATAAGCACAATGACCCATGAGTTCACACACAGGCAGGAAGAGGAATGGAATGAGCTGCCTACTTTTATACAGCGCTGCTCTGAGTCACTTCTCCTTTACATTTTCAAAGACTGTCCACTTTTGGGAAACTGAGGCAGGCAAGTCAGTTAAATCAGTTAAACCTACTGTGCTGACTTCTGGACACACAGGTGTTGTGCCTCGTTCCTTTGATCATCCCGAGACAACAAGTCAAATCTTGTTACAGGTCTGAACACTGTAGATACAGCTGTGCACACCTGAAGTCTCCCCTTGGCTGAGCCTCTAGCTTGCCAGTGGAAGCAAAGAGGGAGTCATAGTGAAGGACTGAGGTAAACAGATGGCTGACACAAAGACCAAAAATTCATTTTTCTGAAATTAAATGGCAAATTCAGTTGTTCATTCTTTTACTTCAAATAGTTGCCTTCCAAAGAATGAAATGTACCTGGAATACATTCAGAGGGTTTGGAACAAAGTGTTTCTGTAACTCACATGATACAGCTGAAAACCAAGACTGTTTTTTAACTCTTAGCATTGCTTAACCTATTAAGAACAGGGAGGTGAAGAATGTTAAATAATTTGCCTGTAGTTATGACACACAATTTCTCATTCTTCCACTAAGAGACTCTTGTCATATACAAGATTCATTTTCCTCGTCCCAGTGGATATTTTAGAAAATGATTTGATTCTGAGATGTTTAGACAGGTAAAGGAAAGGCATTTAAATCTTTCTTTCAAAAAAAAATGAGAATTTTATGAACAAAGATTTAAACAACCTCATCTTTATTTTAAATTTATTTCTGGAACATCAATGCAGATTAAAAGCGAAAAAGGTTTTTCACACCCTTTTATTACAAGCAAGCAAGTGTCCTAAGAAAATTCAGATTAGAAGGGGCCCTTGTGAGGCTCGAAGATGCGCGTTCAGCTGACTTAGAATTAAATTACTCTCCTTCTGAGATATGCATCTTACTTTTTCTGTACACAAACAACTTGTATGACTTCCTTCTCCAAATCAATTAATAGAATTAAAAATTAAAAAGCACATTCAAAGAGGAGAATCTTATCAGTGTTTTACAAAGAAGCTATTGTGCCTGAAAGATATAGTTCTGTAAATTCTAAGTGCTACTCAAATCAGAGCTACAAAAGACACATTTACAGAAAACAACCTTAGCTCCCCTATATGAAGAGACACAGTATTGAAAGAAAATGGATTCAGCTGCCTTGTTGCTGCTATTCGGCAAGTTAAGAGAGGAACCTGCCGGAGTGGAGTCCTATTTTCTCTTTTGGTTCTCAGATGTGAGGAATTTTTGCAGGGTTAGACAGAACATAGTTTTTAATAAAACTCCATGTAAACGGTCTCTGCAAACAGATCATGCCCAAATGCTTTCACAAATTTTTAGTATCCCAATTTTATTAGAAATTACTCTTCTAGTCTTGCCTGGAGTAAGATTTTCTGAGACATAAGGAGATTTAGTTTTTTTTTTTAAACTATTACTATATAGTAGCAAAGTAAGTTCTCAGTTTATCACTGTCAAAAGCGGATGGCAATATCACATCAGGATTTTTGTTTAGAAAAACAAGAGAAGACAAAATGCATCCTATCTCCTAGTCTCTGCAAAAGGTCTTTCGCATCAGCAAGAAGCACCGTTATGGAGTACTTTGTACAATTACATTTATGCAATTATCTCATTAATTCTGACAATAATTAATTCACTCTTTCCCTCAGGCACAGTCTGGGAGGATGGAATAACTATAAAATCAAACAAAATTCAAACATTAGGGTATGCTCATGCCCTAAGAGTAGAGACTTTTTAGCTTACTGTGGTTATCTTTAAAACTGTATTTGTAGATGTGTCAATAGGTAGACATGATTATGTGATCTCAGTAATCAGCAAGGACAGAAGTTTAAATGAAGACTTAGCAGTTACACAGCTAAGGACACCTTTGACATTTTTGTTCCTACTAAAAACAGTGTTGAACTATTGTGAACATTCATCAGATATGGCACCTAGTAGGTCCTCCACACATCCTCATTGCGACTATTAAAGACAACGACAAGGTTTTCTTTTGAGCTGAAAGTCCTTCAATGAGACAGAAAGTAAATCAAGACATTATATGGCTGAGAACAGGATCTGATCTAACAACAAGGCTACACCAATAAAGATGCTGGGAAAATTTTCTTAATGTTTTTATCTCAAAAAGGAAAAGCAGTGAATTTTTCATAATATATATTTCACTCAAGGTTTTAATATTTATAACTAATACACACAATATACAAACAAATATATAGACTGTGGAATTCGATTTACTTGAATCATCTTTATTAGATAAATTAATTTTTTATTGTCACATATCAGTATGGCCTTGTGTGCATAAATTTTTACTGTAAAATAGTTTAAAAATTTAAATGCTAGATGCACCAACATTTTTACTGCTGAACTATGTGCTTCTTTTTCTGTATTTATATAACATCTTTCTCATGGTTGTCAAACAAACCACGGGGGCTTGAATCGACGATCTGAGGCAACTTTTCTCATTCCGTCTGCTAGATTAAAAGGACTCTGCATCTAATGATGGAACTTACCCCGTCACTGATTTTGGCAACTTTTTGTAGAAAATATATTTGAGGAAGAGTCAGTTCATTCAGATTTACACTATTTGAAGGGAAAATGCCAAAAGCGCATCCTTCAAGATTATACTTTTCACCTTCCTTCTGCATAAGCAGATAAATCCTTGGTGTCACGGCTGCTGCATACCCTGCTATTTTTATTTTCTACTGATAGAATATTCAACGCTAACAAACGTTGTAGAACAGACATAGTTATTAAAAGCTTCAATTTACAGCAAATAGTGACAGTTTGCTGTTGTGCTCATAAAGCAAACTCGAAGAGGAGTAAATACATGGGCCAAAGTGGAACACACAGCATTGTACGCACCTTCAGCAACTCTTCCTAAAGGTAAAGCTCACCGGGCATGCTACTCCCGAGGGGGCTTAGGTACGGACTCAAGATCAGAAACGAAACAAAGGTGTACAACCCTGAATACAACTTCAAAACCTTTCCTTATGAACACTGTTCATAGTTATAGACGGCTTTGAGAAGAACTGACTTGAACTGCAGTGTAGATAGCTGTGTACTAACCAAGAATCAGATGCTTGCCCAGAGGAGAAAAACAAAGAAGCAAAGAGGCAAAAATATCTGCTTTCATATCAAAGAAATGACTGATTTGCTGTTGAGATGAGTTTCCTAGCATTGATATTCACTCACACTTTTAGTTTTGCTTGTGCTGCATCCCAGGTGAGAAAAGTATTTTTCTACACAAAAGCTGTATAAATTCTGGGGCCAGGTAATATACCAGGTGCTTCAGGGACAGCACTGAAGAGTTTATACATGAAATCCTAAAGACCATTACATGACTGACTATTCAGCATAGGGAGGTAAACCATGGATTCCCATTTGGGAACAGAGACATTAGAAAACAAACAAACAAACAAACAAAAAACAACAGAGAAATGCACGTAGGAAAATAAAGCAATTTCTCTTCCATTCTAGAAGCAAGTCATCAGTAAGAGGGAGCTAGCTCAGAAAGTCTGCTCTGACGCTGTAGGTGAAACAGATTCCCCTGCCCTAGGGCAAGATAACTAAGCCCCACCTGGAACAGAAGCCACTCTCAAACACAGAAAAACTTTGAGGTGGTGGCAAGGTTCGAAACCAAGATAATAGAGCAGATAAAACTCAGGGAGGGGTGAGTGGCAAGGTGGCCCAGCAGGTAAAGGCACACTGCCAAGCCTGAGAACCGGAGTTCAGTCCCTGGGATCCATGCGGTGAAGGGGAGACCTGGCCTTTCCTAGTCGTCTCTTGATTTCTACATTCATGTCAAGATGCATACGAGCCCCCCCCACGCACAACTTAATATATATAATATATATACATACCACACACAACTTAGTATATATAACATATATACATACCACACATGCACACACAACTTAATATGTATATATAATATATAGACATACCACACACATGCACACACAACTTAATATAATATATATACATACCACACATGTGCACACATGCACACACACATACATATATCACACATGCACACACACAACTTTATATATATATTATATATATAGACACACACAATGCAAATAACACTTTTATTAAAAAAGAAAATTCATCAGCTCATGCATTTAGCATGTTTATGCTAATGAATGCATTATATGTAAATACATATATGTAAAACTAAGACTATTCTATTACTTAGTTTTTTCATTAAATTTTTATCTAAAGGACAGCAAACTATAAATGGAAGAACTAAAGATATTCAGGAGAAATGTAGGAACGGAGGGATAAACGTGGAAGCACTAACAACAACAGAGGCATGTGCTGGTTCAAGTGGCATGTTCAGAGGGCCAGTGTAAAAGGGGCGGGACTAATCCTCAGGTTTAAAAGCCGGCATTCAGACCACTTGGATTTTAGTAGTAAGTCTTTGGGTGCTAGTGGACTACTAACAGCCCTTCTGTTTTAAAATACAGAGACTCCTTCAGGGATGCACTGAAGGGTACACGAACTAGGAAAGCTGGGTTACAAATAGCTCTCACGCTCCCGCATGCGATTCTTCGCACAAACAATGCACCCTGTGCAGTGTGTGAGTGAAACACAAAAATAAAATCCATTGTGTGTTCTCCGCTGTAGTGACAGGATTTCTCTCTCATGCCCACATAGGACAGACTAGGATCAGTGTGAGGCGGGAAGAGACACAATCAAGAATATTCTACACAATCCCTGATCCACTGCCTTCCACAATGCCTCTGATGATACTTGCATTTCAAAACCTACATGGCTGAAATAGTCAGTGCATCAAAGACTCTTTGGCCACAAATATTGAGGACAATTTTGTTTTGTTACATAATTCTTGATATGAATCAGTTAATGTTAACTATATTTGATTTCAGAAGTGCATGAAGAAGACACTGTCAGATGGGGCTGAACTGTCTGTGTATTGACAATAGAAATATGAGGCTTTTTTAGTGTATACGTCTGTGTGTGTGCATGTGTGTGCACACATGTGATGTAAGCATGTGTGTGTGCACACATGTGATGTAAGCATGTGAGTGTACCAGCCTGTGTATGTGCCTGTGGAGACCAGAAGATGATGTTAGATGTCTTCTTTGATTATTCTCCACCTTATTGTTTGAGGCAGGGTCTCTCACCAGCCTTGAGCTCACAGAATAGCTAGGCTTCACAAGTCCCAGGATCACCTGTTTTTGCCTCCCCACATCCAGTACTGGAGTTACAGGTACCCTCTACCACACCTGGCTTTTTATGTGGGCACTGAGAATCTGAACTCAGGTCCTTAGGCTTGCAAAGGGCCCAAAAGGATGCATCACCCACTGAACCCATCTTCTCAAACTTAGACTACACATTCTGAAAGTCTAAGAATTGTTTGGGATAGCAAGATGGTGGTCCCAACAGAAGTTCACTGAGAGCCTGTATGATGCCAGCACTCACAGATGCTTCTGCTGGGGGCAGAAGCCACAATTTCTCCTAGAACAGTAGGATTCCTAAAAGCAGTAGTGTAGATTCTGCCAGAATAGTGTCCTTCCCACATCCTATCTTGTGACTCCACATAGCTGCACTGGGAGTGTTAGTGGTAGTGGAACACAAATGCTTTTTCGTGTTTTATTCATTTTCTTTACTTTCAATATTCCTAATTACGTAAATTAAAACCGGAATCACCTACTGTGAATTTGTAATAACAACCACGCCACAACCTAAGTGTGCCTGTGTCCTTTCTAACCAGAGAGGAGCATTTTGTACTTATTATACAATATGCTCTGTGCGATAAAATGTACAGCTACTTCTACAATGAGGAGCAGAAGACAAGAAATGGATAGAGGTAGTTATTGTTAGCAACTAGCCACATTTACAAACTAAAGAGAAAAAAAGGCAGTTACTGAGAATTTGAGCCTGGGGCTGGGAGAAGCTCTGGTTTGAAGCTGGGCTCTTCCAGCAGCTATGTTAGTGAAGGGCAAGAATTTGATGAAAACTTTGGTCTCTGACCTGTAAAGTAGGGATGATTATGGTTCTTATCTGCCTGAAAACTTACATTCAGGGCTTATCAGAGCATCTGGCATTAAAAAAGTACTCAATTATTTCATATAACATTACATATGTATATATAGTTAAACACCTATAATTATTAGTATATACTAATTACACCCAATGTAGATGGGCTAAAAGTATGAAAAATAGGAAGTTCATTTTCCCCTAATAGTCTTCTAATTCTGAAAGTTTATTTGAACGCTTGCTAGTTATTCATCAAATAATAATTTATTACAAGTAAAATTTTGGAGCTGGGCCTGGTGGTGCACATCTTTAATTCCAGCACTCGGGAGGCAGAGGCAGGCCTCTGTGAACTCTGTGAGTTCGAGGCCAGCCTGGTTTACAAAGTGAGTTCCAGGACAGCTAGGGCTGTTATAAAGAGAAATCCTATTTTGAAAAACAAAACAAAATAAAAAATACAATGTTATTAGACAAATTAGGTAAAAAATAAAAATTATCAGGTAGTCCTAAGTTACAGAAAATCTTACAAGATTCTGGAATCACAAAGAGCAAAACTCATAATCTTTCAGAAAACTATTGTTACTATGGAGGGGTATTCTTCAAAGCTTTTCTTTCTTACATAAACATGCATTTAGGAATAAGCTTGCAATCTGCCTCTTAAATTTATGTTATGGAAACTGTCGAAGCCATTAAACAGTGGGTAGCAAGCCAGCTTTAACTGGTTGCATCAGCATTCACTCATCTGCCTCCTTTCCCATCCAGCACTGCTGGGCACTCTGTCTTTCCCAATTGTTATTACAAATGAGATTAAGCTTGTATTGGCTTGTTCGATAAGAGGATTAGTTCACACATAAAATAAGGAGAGAAGTAGCTGAAGAGTCTTATTTTATCTCAAGGTGTCTGCTGGTGGTTGTTTAATAAAACTGTATAAAATCAAAATATTTGAACAGGTAACTTTTGGCTTCAAACTCCTTTCCACAACGCATCTTTGAGTATCTGTGTGGACATGAGCACCCATGTGTTTGCAGTAATGGGGTCAAGTAGTACTGACCTACCTAGCAGAAGCAAGCATTCTCCCACTAGTACTCCATAAGCAGGTTTTACAGAACAGAAGTGGTTTGGGCTAGAGAGATGGGTCAGTTGGTGAAATAAATGCTTGCTTAATAAGCATGAGGACCTGAATTTGATCTGCAACACACACAAGCCCTAGGCTCAGAGAAGGAACCTGTCTCAAAACGAAAGGTGAAGTCGAAAGAGAAAGGCAATCAGTATCAACTTCTGGCCTTACATACATGTGTACACATATGAACACACACACACACTCCACATACATGATTTTTAACAAGTCAAACTATTATTTAGTTTTAAAGAAAAGTTTTGAAATATGCTGCTTGCTGTTTTTAAAAAGTCCTTATTTCTTATACTATTTAATTACCAAAATTAGTAATGAGTAGAAACAAAAATGAGAGCCAGAGAGCTGCCCAGCTGACTGTGATGCTCCATGTTGTCACAGAGAGGAGCCATATAGTCCCCAAGAAAAACAGTTCTCTTTAAATGCTGAAAATATGCAAACATGTCAAATTGGTCCTTTATTCCACTGCAATTTTTTTTCTGTCAGTGTAACAAGCTGACAAAAATCTGAATGCCAATTGCACATACTTCACTAATGGAGAACATGGAGCCCGACAATAACCACATTCATTGCTCAGAGAGGTCATGTGACTTCCAGGCAGAAATACTGATTCATACCTAGTCTCCTCCTGCCTCAAAATCTGACAAGTATTCAAAGCCAAAGCTGGGAAATTTCTTTATAGAAAGGTTTTTCTGGTTAATTAGGGAATATTACATGAATGTCTACTTTTGTCCAAGCATTAAGAGATTTTAATAAGTAGGTTGTTAGGTAATAATAACATGGATGTATGCAACGCCCTAGATACTGGAAATTGTTTGGAAATGAAGAAGTTAAAGTTAGGCAACATTATCAGACTAAAACAATATCCCTAGTTTGACTTTTAGCTTTTTCCCTCATTTAAAAAATATTACCATAATGAGCCAATAAGAAGTACCACCTTGGGCTAGATTTCATCCTTCTAGATTTTTATGTGTTCTTGTATGAACTGTGTATTCTGTGATTTCTGCAGATGTCATCCTTCTAGAGGGCTCTGTATCCATGACATTGATTCCTTTCTCCATGGTCCATGGCAAGGCACAACTGACCACTTAGGGATTCTTTTAGGAGATAATTAGATTTTGTTGTGTAATTTCTCTTGTTAAACTCTAGGAATTTAAATGCTCAATGTCTTTTCCTATATCCCAATCATTGCATATCTTGATTCTGTGCTAAGTGTCCCCTAAAGGTCCCCGGAGCTATGTCTCCCAGAGGCCCCTGGAACTAAGTGTTCCCCAAGGCCCTAGGTGCTGCGTCCTCCAAAGGTCCCAGGTGCTAAGTGTCCCCCAAAGTCCCCTCATGCTAAGTGTCCCCCAAAGGCCCCTCATGCTATGTGTTCCCCAAGGCCCAAGGTGCTGTGTCCCTCAAAGGTCCCAGATGCTAAGTGTCCTCCAAAGACCCCAAGTGTTAAGTGTCCCCCAAAGGTTCCAGTTGTTAAGTGTCCCTCAGAGGTCCCAGGTGTTAAATGTCCTCCAAAGGCATATAATGGGAACCAAAGGTCTTGGTTCCCAGCTCACAGTGCTGCTGGGAGATGGTGGTACCTGCAGGAAAGAAAGCTACATTACTGAGACATGGCTTTTGTAAGGGGGAGGGGGACCCTGTTCCTTCTTATTTCTCATTTTTGCTCCAAAAGATGAACTGTTTAACTGTGCCCCGTGCCTCTGTCATCATGTGCCACCTTACTATAGTCCCCAGAGAAACACAGCCAAGTAACCAGAGTCTGAAATCTCCAAACCAGGAGAAAAATATTCTTTCCTTCTGGACAAAGTGATGATCTCAAGTATCTGTCATAGAGACAAAACTGGCACCTTATTCTGTATGAAGATTCGTCAATTTGAATTATAAAGATACTAAGCAAGATACATATTAGAGCTCAACTTGCTAAGTTATGGGTGCCACCTTCATAAAAGGTTGCATAACTAAACGTGTATGTGGGGGTTCACAAGAAACTTGACTGCAGCCCTGGTCCCCAGAACACATTTCCACGCCATGAGCACTGTTATTTAAGGCCATTCTGAGTTATGCACTGCATGTCTTTACTGTGACCAATTTAAATACGGAAAAAGCAAGACTTAATATCTTCCCATATTCAATCCTCAGTGACTATCAGACTGGCATATTTGGATTGTGTTGTGTTAGAATGTTTGATTTTTTAAAAGGCTGTTTGAGTTCTGACTTTATTTTCATTAAAAAAAAATCATCCAGTGAATTTTGGCCTGATATTAGGACAGAATTTTGGCAATTTCTGAAATGGCCCCAACCCAGTTCTGTCATTTTCTACTGTATATTTAAGTAAAATCATTTGTCAGCACTTGTAATTATCAAATTTGAGTACTGATCAACTGTGAAAGATGCTGAAGATGCTATGTCCTTTGGTATCAAATATCCTGCCAAGATTCAACTCAAATTTTATGTAAAAATAAACAAGCACATTCACCTCTAGTATTCACTTTCAGCTTTAATAAGTGGTAAAAATATGTATATATCAAATACTTGTTTCAAAATAGATTTCGTAATGATTATCAAAAATGTTGAATTTGTATTCCTATTTTACATACCTCTATAAAAATGTTCACATAAAACTTTCTCAGGGGTCATGAGTTGGAAATTTGAGAAATGTTGCCTTAAAGGGCTGCCACTCCTTTGAGTTCTCTTTGGAATAGTCTAGCTTTAGGGATGACCAACAAAAAGGAAAACAAAACAAAAACAAAGCCACAAAGCCAGTGTGTGTGTGTTAACCTACAATACTCACACTCAGGACGTTGAGGCAAGGGGAGTGTGAATCTTAGGTAAATCTAGGCTACATAGTGAATTCCAGGCTAGCCTCAACTGAAAAATGACAGCCTATGTACAAACACTAAAGAAAACCATATAATAAACCAAGGACTCAAACTTTTACCATAGATCTTTCTTTGACTGCAATTCCCTTCCATTGACATATAAAAGACTTTTGTCTGAATATTCAACGTGCATCCAGATATGGCTTGAAAAACAGTGATTTAAAGAATATGTATCCTTTTTGTTACATTACCTTCTCCATGTGTTTAATGCAATTTAGGAGAATTTAGACTGTATTTGTCTGCCTGGGATGTTAAAGACAAGGAGACAGAGAGAACATGAGTGTTCCTACAGCCCCATATCCTTGCTCACAAATGGCTCTATTTGGACTTACTTCACCACTGAGTAGGTATAAAACAGTTACCATAGTGGTTTTACTGTATAACATCCCGTTTAGTAGTAAAGTTGATTATTTTTTATGAATATTAGCCCATCATGTTTCCTGGCTTTCTTTTAAAAAACATTGTACATATGCTGTGTCAATTTTTACTTCAGTTTACTTCAATTTTTACACAGCACTCCTCTCTCATTGAAGACCACTGATGGATGGATGAAACTATGAATAATATCTGTCTATCGTCCATCCATCCATCTAATTATCATACTTTTTCCTATGAACACTTACATACCAATGATAGTTGTTTAATTTATAGATAAGACATGATGAGTGATCAACAAATAACAGGTAGCTGTCATAGCACACTAAGTTTAAGTGCTGTGAATGTACTCTCTTCCCCGGGTCATTCAGAGTGTGTTACACACCGTATGCACTGTTATGATGATGAGATGATGTCATGCCTCACTGATGGGATGCAGTGAGGTGGACAGTGTTAGTCTATCACGCAAAGGTTACTGGAACACGAATACTGTGGAGGCCTGACAGCTCTCTGATAACCAATAGCGTACTAAATGGCTAACAAGTGTTTAGTATATATACCCTAGATATGCCAGACAAAAGGGTGATTCATAATCTGCGAAGGACAGAGTGACATTTCAGCGCACTACTCAGAACAGCATGCAATTTTAAACTAATGAGTTCTTTCTGGAATCTACTGCTTAATATTTTTGGACCACAGTCGGCTCATGCTGCTTGTGCTGTGAGAAAATTAAACTGTACAAGAAGGGGACTGAATTTCTTAGTGTTCTAGATGGTAATATTACCATGGAGATTGTGATCCACTCCTTCAGTTGCAGCGAATTTTTATTTACTAGTGGTATCCTTAGATAAGGAGAAATATATATTTTAATGTTATTGAATTTGTCAGTGTTTCCTTTAAAAATTTTTATTTTGTTGCATATTTGATTTATGTTTCTTTGTTATCCTCAGTGTATAATATTTCTCCAATATGTGATCAAAAAGATATTCCTGGGGCTGGCAGTGAAGCTCAAAGGTAGAGCATCTACTAGCACAAACAAAGCAGTATTAGGCCTGACACCCAGAAACGCCAAGTCGACAACATAAATATTTCCTCTTTTTTGCTCTTTGAAAGTTCTATAGCTTTCTTTCCCTTTAACTATTTTCTGTTCATGATTTAAATATTCCAATATTTTATATACATTGAACATGCCCATGTGTTGTGACCTGGTTTCAATTTGTCACTCCACATGTGCCATCTTGCAATTGTGTCATCTGTCAGCCTAACCTCTCCCATGCACCTTAAATTCTCATTCTGTCCTGGAGGAGGTTGCCACACATGCATGTGATGCTCTGTGTGGACTTCCTGCCCTTTCCTACCGGCCCTACATCTAGCCCTACTTTATGCCTGGCACTACCACACCATCTTGGCTACCACAGCTTTATAACATGGAGTGTGAACCCACAAAACTCTATGTAACAATATTAGGGGGTGTGATGGAAAAAAAAAACTCACGAGCACAGAACAAAGCAGACGCCTCCTCTGATCTAGCTGCTGCTGTCCTGCCATTCTCCCAAGGGTGAGAAGGGCCAACTGCAATGCTTGCTCCAGCTCTGACCACCCAAGAGAGCGGGCACATGAACCTTCTCCTTCATTTTATTTGGTCATGTCTCCAGAGAAAACCACACAAATGACAAGTCTCCCTCAAAACCATTGGCCAAATGGATTAAGCTCCCACAACAATTATAGGCCTTGATGTCTACATGATAAGACACCCCATCTTTCCCACTGTGGTTCTTCCTAAAGGTGTTATTTATCTTTGATTCTTCACTACTACAAACAAACAAACAAACACAAAAAGCAAAAACAAACAACTGTGGAACATGTTTGCCAGGTTCTACTTTTCCTAGTTGGTTACTTTTAATGTCTCTTGTTCTGTGTTTGGACCTACAGTTCCAACATGACAGGTCTCAATATAGATTTAACTATGTCACTTGGTATGTGATGTATTTCTTCTGAGGGTTGTAATGCTTAAAACCTTTGAAAATCTTCAAGTCTTTAAACCTTAACCAAATGGCCTCTGCTACTGGGGAATCTATCTGCAAGGGACACACAATTCTGTGTGCTTTACGGGCAGAGGAGATGACCATAAAATTCTAGAATAACTTTCAAAAGATGTTTGAAAGGTCAGATGCTGCTTCCTTGAGCAGAGGGTGAATCTGGTACCTGTCTAGGATGGTAAAGGTAAGATCTGCCTCCAGAGAGAGGAAGCACACATTTGTTCAGAGACCATTTAATGTCCTTCATTGAAAACAAATTTCCATACAGTATATTCAGATCATGGTTTACCCTCCCTCAATTTGTCCCAAATCCTTTCCACTTCCCCATCCACCATCTCCATTCCCTTTCCCTAGTTAGAAAACAAATAGGTAACAATAGCCAAATAAAATAAAATAAAATAAAAAATCAAACAAACCATAACTAAAAAAAAAAAACAGTGGAAAACACAAGAAACACTGACACACAAGCATACACTCAGAACTCATAAAAACACAAAATTGGACACCATAATACATAACCAAAAAACCAAAAAGATTTTTTTAAAAAGTCCAAACAAAGCAATACGAAACACGAATGTCTACAAAAGTACTACTGAGTTCATTTTCTATTGGTATCGACTGTCAAACCTGGGCCTACCCTTCACTGTGATTAATATATCCACTGAGACGTCACTGGAGAAACTAGCATTTCCTTTGCAACTGAGTATCATTTGGAGGCTGCTTCTTGTTTAGGGATGAGAATTTGAGCCCACTTCACCTTTTAGCACCAGGACCCCACTGCCTGGAACCTGTGTAAGCCCCGTGTTCACTGAGGGCTGCTCTGTGTCATCCCTTGGACAAATGGATCAGGGGGACCCACGTTGATCATGTACCCCATGATTGTGTCTGATTCAGAGTGCCATGTCTTAGACTAGTGGCCCCCCCAAACTGAGGCAGATACACTAATTAGCATGAGAGTGAAGTTTCACAACCCTTAAAGTTCTTGATAATATCTATGCTCAATACTGTAGCGGTCTAGAATTTCAAATAGACACAT
The DNA here is from genome assembly GCA_001685075.1 of Bramus lutescens. Lineage (NCBI taxonomy): Eukaryota > Metazoa > Chordata > Mammalia > Rodentia > Cricetidae > Bramus > Bramus lutescens. The sequence continues at coordinate 171,382 of LOEQ01001479.1, read as the reverse complement.
GTGAAAACTTTGCATTCTACCATCATCCCCATGTTTTAATTTCTCTTTACTATTTTTCCTCTTTGTTTCATTTTGAATATTTTTTCATGATCTTCCAGACCAATCTCTCTTCAGCTGCATGTAAATGTATACTTAATATATGAGTTTTAAACTATCATTTATAATGGCTAATAGTCACTGTCAACTGGACTAAATTTAGAATCACCATAACAACACACCTCTGGGCAAGCATATGAGGTGTTTCCAGAAAGGTTTAACCAAACATAGGCTGGATGGAGCTCAGGACTGGATTAAAAGAGGGCATGAGCTAAGCGACAGATTCCTTGTCAGGACTGTCTGTGGATGTGATGTGACCAGCTGGTACATGCCTCAGTTATGACTTTCTCTGGGACTGTCCCCTATTCCTTGTTAAACTACTACTATCACAGCAAGCAGAAAAGTGACTTTGATACCATTATTATAATTTTAATTCTAGGATTCTATCCAGTTAATTAAAAAAATCTGGCCATTTGATGGTTTCATCCTTGTTCAATTTATTGTCCCATATTGAGAACCCAGCATCTCAGTGTCCTACGGCCCTTGAGATCTAAGTTTGTCTTTGACTATTGGTGCTGAACCTTGTAAACACTAGCTGATATTATTTACTGCTTGAAAAGCTTCAGAGAGCTGGTATTTCCTCAAAGTACCGTCACATGAACTGACTCAATTGAGATCTTGAAAGTGCTGGATATTTGAATTGTTCCTCCAGACAGGATTTCTGCTCATCACTCCCAGGGGTCAGAGGGCTCCATCAATGTGGAAATATGCTACCTGACTATTCTAGGCTGTTGCTGTCATCACCACGCTACTGGCATGAACTTCCTCCTAACATTCATCCCCAGATAAGTTCACAATTGTGGAGAGGATACATGATAATGCATGTTTTATACAACCACAGGACACATCAATTTGGTCATGTGCTCACTAGCTCTCACGGGTCCTTCACTGAGAACATGGTCACTTTGCAAGCTCTGTTTCTGTGAGTTGTTGTGAGTCTGGCTCTTAGCTGGACCCCAGTCCTTGTCATCCATTCCCCAAGTAAACTAAACAACAAGTGCCAGGGTCCTCAGCTGAGCACTGTTTCTGGCGCAGTCCTGGGGCTTTGCCTTACACCTTTGGTTTCCAGGCCGCACAGTCTTAAGGCCCCTTGAAGAGCCCTTCTTGTTCTCTGGCAAGTCTGGTGACATATTTATAAAATTCCATTCCCTGACCTGTCCTGTGTCTAGTCATCTCTTTAGTAAGTAGGCTTTTAGAATATATGAGCACCATAAACTATCATTTCTTTCTCTTTCAGACACCCACAAAATGGGCATCTCTCCTTTCAGCAGGAGTCTCTTAGAGCTGGCTAAAAGTAGTCATCCAGAAAAAGACTGAATAGCACAACATTTCTGGAAATTACACAATTTACACCAAAATGCATATTATTTTGCAATACTAAGACCTCATAAACTGTTCAGATTGTTTCTCAAATTGACAGAGGCTTGAGACAATGGAAGCTCGGACATCATTTACCGTGGGCTCAAGGTATCTACAGCTACCATGTCTCCCTGAGAAAACTGGTGACTTTCTAAATGAATTTCTGATGAACTGTTGCACAAGAAAACATAGGAGTATTGACTCAAGGCATCCTACCTTACTACTACATACTCTAAAGTTTCTGGAATAGGCACCGGGGCCTCTTAGAGTCTGTAACACTGTCTACTGTTCCTTTCCCAACAGAATCACACTGTGACCTTGTAATTTCCTGTGACATGCACTGTCTACCCTCTAAGAGCCCTTAACTGACCTGTAAATATCTTAATTGTGGCAATATTGAATCATAGCCTCAGAAGTATATTTTTGGTGGTTTGACACCCATTTTTAGACACATCAGAATGTAGGAATGGAGAGGAATCAGTGAGAATGTGGCTGAAGCTCCATTTCTGTTGAAAGAAAAGAAGCTTCCAAACTTCAATCAGTTAGACACCCTCTGATCGCTCATATGCTGATTCATACAGACTTATTTTAATTAAAGAAAAAAATTAGGTTACATTTTTGTCCTACCATCTTAAAATTAAAAGATAACATCATTAAAGAAATTTCTCACAGGATGACATTAAATACTCTATGAAGTTAAAGATGAGATTAAATTTGACTAAAAAAAATCTAGGACTGATGGAGTAAGAAGTTGCCAGTCATAATAATAGCTGGAGGGGGGCATCCCTCTACAATCCTGCGGTAAGAAATAACTTCTCTATGTCTGGAAGGATGAGAGTGCCTTTTCTTGGTATAAAAACAGAAAGGAGCCAGAAATAATGATGTTTAGAAAAGCCCATTCATGCCTCAGACTGTGGTTTCTGCTTCACAATGCCTAACTGACTGAAATATCTTCCGGCAAGATCTGTGTGTGCCATGGCAGCCTGGCAGACAGAGTTAGCAGTGCGGTGATAAATTTATTCAGGACAGTTCATTCAAAGCCTTCCGTTTCTAAACAAGAGTGGTACATGTTCATGCACGCTGGGGGAGGGGGTCATTTGTGATGCTCAGGCTTGTTCTGCCACCCCCACCCCCCACCACTCCCTCGGAGCAAAGAGAGATGTCTTTATTCTGGAAAGATGAAGGGACTGAGCATAAAGATAGATTTAAGGTTATAATTTGCTTATTTGGCTATCTACTTTCTTCAATTGAAGGAGCTGCATCAAATCCCTTTGAACATTTCCTAATGCTCTTGATAATGGGTCAAAAATATTCTTCAATTAAGCCTCAAAACCACTCCATGGAACAAGCCCAACTATTATCTCTCCATTGTATGGTGCAGGAGACTCTGTAGGCTAGGAGGCTATAACGACAGCCATAAAGGTCACTGGGAGAGCCACTCACTGTGCAGAAAAAGAACATATGTCGTCAGCAGGCAAAGGTCACCACTGGTCTTTCTTAATTTCCCACATGGTCACCAGCAAAATACAGAAGATACAGGACTTCACTATACATGCCACACAAATGGCGTGACGACAATCTTTTCACTTTAACCTTTAATACAAAACTGCAGCCATGCAGGAAGAGACACTCCTAATTGCATGTCATTTAACAGACAAAAATCATATCTTTTCAGATTTCCACACAGGGACAAACTAGTCCCAGAGCCAGGCACAGTTCAGTTACTGCCTCTGAGAGACTGCCCAGGTGGCAGTGGGACCTTTTTTTAGTGGTGACAGGTAAAGGGGTGCATTCAAAGAAAAGTAGTTAGTGAACCTGCTATAGGGCTCCAGAGACCACAGGAGGGATTTGGGTTAAATCTGCCTCTATGAACACTGTTTATGGTCCCAACACTGACCTTTCCTTTATTGAGAATTTTATAGAATTCACTAAAATATACAGCATAGAAGCACTGAATGCAGTTCCTTTAACACATGACTGTTTTATAAGGAAGAAAGGCTTCATTTTAATTTTAGACATTTATGAGGACCCAGGGAAATTCTAGAAACTCCAGTGCAGTTATTCCTTGAGAGTCCTCCTACCTGCAGAGATAGCTCCCAGCCCAGCTAGCTACCCATCCGGAGCTGCGTGCTTGGCCTGATGGTGGAGCAAGCTGCAGGTCTTGATTATGTGGAGAGCCAGCTCTGGAAGGTCGATAGAGACCAGAAGACCAAGCCAAAGGAACAAGTTCATGTTAAATATTGGTTCAGCATGTTGCCACATCTTAGTTCCTAAACCAATCACCATATCTAGGCGTTCAATGGTTGTTTCTTGTGAATAAGACAATGCTTTGGTACAGTCTGGGGACTAAGCTGTGTGCCGGGATACCTAGTTAGTGTCCTCTCCCGGCTGGCTGATTCCCATGGGGAGTTGCATTCCATCTATGCAAAGAGAAGGCATCCAACTGCATTATCCGAGGCGTCTCTAGTGCTGCTCCACTATTACATTCTGAACTATCAGTCTTGTTTGCTCCTTATCAGTTCAGAAGGACAATATTGGAGAAAAATACCATTTTCTCATAGAGCCTTTCCTAACCTCAAGCTCACTCTTTCTGTGACATTCCTTATTGTTGTCACTTAGAGCATTTTTTTTTACTTTTGAAAATAAGTTTATTTATTTTACATACTGCCATAGTTTCCCCTACCTTATACTTCCCAATCCCTGCTCCCCCCTGCTCTGTTCCCACCCCCAAACCAATCCTCCTCCGTTTCTGTTTAAGAAAGGGCAGGTCTCCCATGAGTATCAACAAAACATGGCATATCATGTTGTGGTAAGGCTACCCCCCCACCACCTTGTATTAAGATTGGGCAAGGAGATCCAGTATGAGGAGCAGGGTCCCAAAAGCCAGGAAAAGAGTCAGAGACAGCCCCTGTTCCCACTGTTAGGAGACCCACGAAAAGACAACTGTATGCTGAGTGCCTAGTTCAGTGCCATGCAGGCTCTCTGGTTGTTGGTTCAGTCTCTGTGAGCCCCTTTGAGACCAGATTAGTTATTCTGTGAGTTTTCTGGTGGTGTCCTTGAACCCTCTGGCTCCCACAATCCTCACTCCTTCTCTTCTGGAGGATTCCCTGAGCTCCACCTAATGTTTAACTGTGGTCTGCATCTGTTTTCATCAGCAACCATGTATTAAAGGATTACTACATGGTCAACGCAGTTCTCAGGGACCTATAAGCATTATCTTATATACATTTGATTGACCACATTATAAGGCAGACATTGTTAATAGATGTTCAGAAAGTTCCGACAGTGGACTGGAGAGATGGGTCAATATATAAAAGTGTTTTCTGCACAAGCACAAGAACCTGAGTTTGAATCCCCAAGCACCCACAGAAAACAGTAGGTGTGGCCACATGCACGCCTGACACCCCAGTGCTGTGGATGGGCAAATGGGAGGTCACTGGGGCTTCCTGACAGTCTAGCTCCAGGCTCAGTCAGAGACATTGTCTCAAAAGAATGAGACAGAAAGCGACAGCAGGACACTGGGCATTATCCTCTGGCCTTTGTTACATTTGTACATGGGAGTGAACACACACACACGCACAAATTTAACAAATACTGCCATGGGTTTAGAATATAAATTGAAAGCCATCTGTCTTCAGAACTTGCCATCCCTTATTTTTAGGTAAGAAAGAGTATTTGGCACCTAATTACTAATCATATAACAATAGCTTTAAAAATATTTTTGTCCAATGCTTATTCTTTAAAGATTAAAAAACAGGTCTTTTGCACAGAAATTTACTATTTTTTAAAAACCTTAAATAAAAGACCCTGTTAAACAAAATGGAAATGATAAAATTTGGACTTAGAAGATACTGATATTGAAATATTCCACAGATCACTGTGAAATTTAGATAAATTTCTGGTCTTGTGCCATGACAAAATAGACAAAATAATATACTGGGACACAGAACAAGATCTCGACAGTTCATCTAGGCAGCTATGCAGTTATGAATAATTTTAATAAATATGTAAAGCTGGTATTCTGCCACATAAAATAAGTAGTCAATTGTGAACTTGATATATATTTGTAGACTATAATGTGTCCTTGGAATTAAATAATTAATTGTCACTTCCATGAATACCACTATCTTTTGAGTCTAGGCAATCTGCCTTTTGCCTAGTACTTTTTAAAGCTTAATTTTGATCTTTCAGCATTTTGTCTGTGAGTGTTACCGATTACTTTTATAAGTCAAGTTTCATTCTACAGTGAGAATCTACTGCCTACTAGAAACTAATTGCAGATTCCTTGCCAAATGCATTTCTACACCTGAGATTCTGATGTAAAACTATTTTCAAGGATAAGTTGAAATAAGAAATCTTATCTACATCTTTCAAAATAACACAGAAAGACTCAGAACAACACACACACACATATATATATACATACATATATACATATAAATGCACATGACAGCTCAAAGACACAAGTGTTCATGTCCTTGCTGTGACTAAGGATATGACTACATGGATAAACAACCTACTGAAGGGAACATACGTAAGCTCTTCCTGTGGTCCATGCTTAGGATGCTCTTTCCTCATCACTGAGTCACAAAGACTTTGGGTCTGTCTTGAGCTCAAGGAAGAAACTGATGTTTACCAAAGATAACCATCCTTGGGCTATCTGTCTAGTTTCGAATCCAAACTTGTCTTGGGCAGGTTCTACTAAGATTTGCTTTTCTCACAATTTTCATCATAGATAATGAAAAATAAGGAACAAAAGTTAAGAGTGGGGGCACCTGGGCTTAGATTCTGTGTCATGTTCTCAAGCTTTCTTAGATGTAATTCCCTTTACTGGAGCTATACATTGGTGTTGGGGACTCAAACTCGGGTCCTGATGCTTGATCACTCTGAAGGTGATTGCATCCTTACCAACGGCTATGAACCACGGAACACTTCTTGCATGTTTTCTCTACTTAATGTTCAAAACACTGCACTCAGTGCTACAACACAATGACAATACAAACAAAATCGGCTATAATCTCCTTCACTTTCCACATGATCACTAAGCCTCCTGCAATACAAGGATATCAGTGATATGACGCTAACGCAAGTGTCAACGGACTCCAGTGCTAGGAGAGGTACAAGCAATCGATGATAGGCCACTCCCTGCTGGGCTAGGCCTGAATTCCCAGTGTTCAAGAGTGTTTGCTCTGCAAGTGTGAGGACCTGAACTCAAATCACTAGCACCAACAGAAAAAGCTGGGCATGGCGTATGCGTGCCTACACCAGCACTCTGAGGCACAAACAGGAAATTGTTCCTAAAATAAATACACATGTGAAAGAAATATAAATGAAATTATCAAATAGCAAAGGATACAATGCTCTAACTGCACAACTTTCACCACCCAAGTGAAACTTCCAATATCAGGAATGGATTACATCTGGTTGAAACTGGCCAAAGGGGACCCATGGAAAACCCCCAAACATCTCAGGCTATTGCCACGGCTATTAGATATGTTCCAAAAGTTTTTGGTAAGGCCCTATTGCTGACGACACCTACATATCTTGTTGAACACAGATGTCAAGGTGGTGCCTAACTAGAGCCTTCACCCCTCCTGGCCAGTGTTCCTGCTATTAGAAGGTATTCTGCATGCTACTAGAGGAGAAAAGTAAACACTAACCCAGCTACAAATCCTTCAGTCAACAAGTGACCTGCTCAGGAGATCTACTGGTGTAACAGTGCCACAAATGTTGGGGGAGGAGCCACCCACTGTCTGATTGGATTTAGGGTCCACTCCATGAGATGGAACCCATGCCTGACATTGCTAGGTCATGAACCTTACACTGGAAAGATCATAGGACTAGGGGAAAATCAAATACTCTTGTTCTGATAAAGGAATATAACAAGGATATGATTCATGACATTCTGCTATTCCCATAGATCAGTGCCTCATTCAGCCACCATCAGAGAAACTTCATCTTGCAGCAGATGGGAACACATACTCTTTAACACAGTTCCTCATGTTGTGCTGACCCCAACCATAACATTATTTAATTGCTATTTCATAGCTATAACTTTGCTACTGTTGTGGATTGTGATATATAAGATGGATGACTCTATGAAAACAAAGTCTTCTAAACACAGCAGGACTGACATACGTATGAACTCACAGAGACGATGGTAGCATGCACAGAGCCTGCACAGGTTCAAACCAGATAGGATCCCGGCACTGAGAAGGAGAAATGAACGTGGGCTCCCACACCTAACTAAGAAGATATCTGCAGCTGACATACATTTGCAAAGGAAAAATTAATTTTTTCCAGTGTAGCATCACTGGAAATACTAACCAAACTTGAGGGCAGGCCCCATGCCTTGTGTTTTTATGGATGTTATATATGTGTTTCTTAGGTTGTTGGGTTTTTTATTTTTGTTCTCTTTTGCTTGCTTGCTTGTCTGTTAGTTTGCTTTCTAAAGAGAGAGAGAGAAAGCATGGAGTTAGGGGCTGGAGAGATGGCTCAGTGGTTAAGAGCATTGCCTGCTCTTCCAGAGGTCCTGAGTTCAATTCCCAGCAACCACATGGTGGCTCACAGCCATCTGCAATGAGATCTGGCACCCTCTTCTGACGTGTGCCATCATACATGGAGGCAGAATGTTGTATGCATAATAAATAAATAAACAAATCTTAAAAAAAAGAAAGCATGGAGTTAGCTGGGTGGGGAAGGAAGAAGGATCTGGGAGGTGCTGAAGGAGAGGAAAGCAAGATCAGAACATATTTTATAAAAAATTGTTCAATAATAAAAGAAAAAAATTAAAACTATTGTACAGTCAGAGAGTAGGGTCATGATGACTGCAAACACAGGTGGATAAAGGTGCAGGGGTGTAAGGAGAATGCATGTTAGCCCTGTGAGGTGAGAAACCCTGGGGTTGGTGAGCATGTGCCTCTCTGTTTCAGTCAGCTGCTCTTGGAGTGTGACGTCAAACTGTATACGGTAAAGATGTGAATTATTGTAGGTCAAGTGTCCTCCGATGGAGATGTTCAGTTAAAAATAAAAAAGTAACTGCTCCAGTAGACAAAAGGTAAGATTGCACTTTGAATCCAGATCTCCTGCCTGCAGTTCCTAAAGGTCCACATTGTACATAAATTCTGTCTTCCCCCTGAGGCCACCAATATTTCCAGGGTAGAATCTGTTTGATAACGCCAAATATCAGAGCCCTCCTCCTCAGGGTCATGCCCAAGCAGCATCAAGACATTCCACACTCGGTGCATACATCTTTTGTGGCTATTCAGGTGGCCTCTGGCTATAAATGATGCTCTTCCAACCGGGCATGTGGTACAGAATTATCATCTCAAGACCTGGGAGGTGGAGGCAGGAGGATCATGAGTTCCAGGCAAACTTTAATTATACAACAGTGTTCTGTCTTTAAACAAAAATGCCTTCTCCAGATCCCCAAGGAAAAGATACACCTCCAGGACCTGCAAAGGCTTACTGGCCAAAGAAGGTTGCGGGTCCAACATGTTCAGTGCAATGGCTGCATCTCATTCATAAGGCAGGCAGCCACATTTGTCTATCAAACCACGTGCCCCTCAAAAGGAGGAATTCTCCCTTAATTCTAGCTATATCTCCTCTCTTTGCATTCCTTCAGCTCTCTGCATTCCTCCCTCCCTCCCTGATGTGCATCACTAAAAGGAATTCACACTATTCACTTTAGAACTATAAAATGCCACCCCTCCATTGAAACCCTTAATTAACAATGAAAATTTAATTAGGAGAAGTTTTGTAGTAACATAGACACTAATCCAATCTGTAGGAAAATTCAGCACTAAATCTGGAGCCGGGCAATGATGGGATTATGCCACATGGAAACAAACCGTGTGTTTTAAAGCAGTCAGCATTCCACAAATTTTGTGTCCCTGGATTCAACAGGTCAGGCTGCATCACAGGTGACAGCAGTTTGGGATAAATACCGCTATCTATTGGAGGATATGGCTCCTTCTCAACATGAAGCAGGGGGCTCCAATCTCAGAAGACTGAACAACAGCTGAAGGAATTCCTTATGCCTTTCCCTATCTACATTCTCAGATTTACAGTGGGATCTGGGTACCTTTTCTGCCTTGTGATGTCTGAGCTGTCTCTTCTAGACTGGTGAGTGGTCTTGGACCTTGCTCTTCAGCTGGAGGCACTATTTTAGGTAGTTGTGCATGTTTTAAAAGTAGGGTCCTGACAGAGAAATACTTGGAGGGATGAATAACTCTAAAAAATCTTTTGAAAAAGTCACATGGAGACAGACCCACTAATGTAGAATCTTCCAAATACATACATACATACATACATACATACATACATACATACATACATACATACATACACACACATACATACATACACATGCACACACGCGCACACATACAGTTAAAGTGAAGTTAGCTTATAATGGGAGGACAGTGCCCATAGTAGACACCATATGGCAGCAAATTAAAGGCCCAGTGCCAGAAACTGGTTACCCCTTTTGAGTTGTTATTTACAGTGAGTCTCATAGACCCCCAAACATTACGTGCTATTGACAATGCTGTTGGTTAACCTTCAGAACATGTCAGTAACACCTTACCAATGAAGAAACCACATACTCAAACAGAGAACATGGAGATATCAAGCTGGTACAAACACAGAAGCCTCATCCCCAGTGGCTAGCTTTTATAGTGCTGAAAGGTGCTATGCATACTACAGAGGAGAAAGTAATCATCAATTCTGTGAATTCTGTGAGCTATAAAAATGCCTGGCCTGGAAAGATAAGCCCACTGGTGCAATAGAGGCACAGACATCATGGAAGTAACCAGTCAGTCACTTTCTGATTGGATTTAAATCCAATTTAATCCTGCTCCACAAGATGAAAACCATGTCTGGCACCATTTTCAGGCCAAGAACCTGTGGTAGGCAGGTCACAGGCCCCAGCATAGAACCCCATAACTATGATTCTGTCAAATGAACATATTAAACTGACTCTTAATGGCTTATCATTATAGCCATTGATTAATGCATCTTTTAACTCTTATTGGAGAAGCTAATATTTGCATTAGATGTTAATAACTCAAAGACTCATAACTGGCCAAGATGCAGAGAATAACCCTAAATAGCATATCTTTATCATATTTCCTCATCCCAAGGCTCGGGAATCATTGTAGAAAATGAAACAGAAATACTATAAGAGCCAGTGATGGTGGATGAATATACCGAAACAGTGTCTTCCTGACAGAACATGGCAGCTACGCATATGAATGCACAGTGGTTGTGACAGCATGCACATCCCTGTGCAAATTCAAGGCTGAATTCAAGGCGAACCTTGGCATGGAGAGATGAGGTGGACATCATTGCCCACCACTAAAAATCTATTAGAAATTGCTAGCTACTGAGAGACAGGGTAGTCAGTTTTAAGAGTACTGTCTTTGGTAAGTTGACCATGCTCTAGTGGAAGGCCACTATTCATGTAAACACATAAGTTGATGTATTCAGATGGGTCTGGACCAATAAATTCCAATAATGCAGAAAAGACACATGCACGCATGCACGCACGTGCACACACACACAGACCTTGACAAAGAGGTAATGGTGGAAATCATTATGAATGAACAGTCCTCTGAAGAAGACAACTTTTCTACTCAGGCATCTAGTGGGCCTCACGCCACGCCGCCCTAGTCATGAAGCTCAGTAGAGAAAAGTGCTTTGGGGCCTTAGTTTTTTCATTCAAGTGTTATTTCCTACCTCAAAGAAGGGGACTCTTGGAGAATAATCAATTCTTCATAAGGGTAAGAAAATTAAAACCAAGGTCTACAGCTAATACGAAAACAAAGACATAAAGGACAAAGAAGAAATTGTGTGAAAGTTCTTTAGGTGTATTTACTTCCTGTAAACCAATCTAATACAAGATGATCTGTAAAAGGCCAGAAGTCCATTTTAAAACTCAAAAGAGAAATCAAGTATGCTACAGAACAGTCCTACTCTGAGCTGATGCTGGCTCAGTCAGTGAAGTGCTCACATAAACATCCAGGCATGGAGGAAACACTTGTAATCAACAGGGCCGGGAAGGTGGAGGCAGGAGGATCCCTAGAGTTTGCTGGCCAGCTGGTTTAGCAGAATTATTGAGCCCCATGGTCCTCTCCAAGTCCCACTGAGAGGTAACATCTTAAAAAACAAAGCAGACAGTACCTAGGGAGGATAGTACCTGAGGATAGTATTCTCACCTCCATAACCAGGAAAACACATGTGTACCCAAATGCACCCAACCTACTACCGCCATACACACATAGAGAAATTTACTATCTAAATGAACAAATAGAAAGGGCACATCTTAATGACGTAAGTCAACTACAAAATACAATCATGAAGCCTACAATGAATGTACACACACCCATTGAGCCAGAGAGTACAGCTGGTCAGAAAATTGGTCTGTACCTTTTGCATCAAAACAACCCATATAAGAGGCATGCTAAGTCAGAATCAAGGTGACTTCTGGAAGGGCAGACTTTGGAAGATGGAGCAAGGGAGATCCTGTTGGGGACCCCTAGTACATTTATCTTCAAGTAAAGCAGAGCATATATGTCTTTGCAGGAGAGTGAACTAGTTCAAAAGCAGACCAGCCAAGTGATCATGAACTCTGATTAATCTTTACACATTGACATTAATGAAGATGTGTAATAGACTTTTAATCACTGTGACCAAATAGATGAGAAAACAACATTAAAGGAGAAAATACTTGTTCTGCATTAGTTTGAGGTTCCTGTCCATCACTCACTTGTTTCATTGTTAGAGGTTTATGCAGAGGCCTTGGGCAGAAATCTATGGTAAAGGAGGTTGCTCACCTCATGAACTCAGGAAGCAGAGAAGAGATGGAATTGGGGAACCTGGGGCCAGCCAGATAAAGCCGCAGTGACATTCTCTGAGTGACTGGCTTTCTCCTTTGAGGACCCAGCTAAGGTGTTCTACCACCTCCCAGTGATGCCACCAAATTAAAAATCCATCACAGATGAAGTCACTGATTAGGTCAGGGTCTTCAGGATCTAGTTGTGGCCACACTATCAGCTGGCTCTTAGTATGAGAGCTTTGCTGAGGGGGCAACCTCTTCTAAAACTGTAACAGAGTGATGTCACTCCTTCATCCATTCTTAGATATTACCCTAAAACAGGATGAAGAAAGAGGTTCATTTGGGAAATGAGCTTTAGGGGGGGTCTAGGCTTTTGCATTCTGGTACTAGTTCCTACTTCAAGGAAAGAAGGACACTTGGAAAGGAGTTTTTAAAACGAGACAGGCTGAGTTTGACACCTCGTTCTGTCACAAGCCTCATCTATCTGCTGTTCAGTTTCTCCTATGACTGTTTCACCCCTGCAAGCAGAGGTGAATGCCGACATCTCTGAGCTATGTCTTCATAGGAGATGAGGCCCGTGAATGCAGACCCCTTGGAGTCTGCAGCACAGACGGAGGTCAAGGAAGGTGGCTTCTCCGCCGTGAGTGCAACCGGAACGGATCCTGTCACACATGTATCAGCAAAGGAAGAGAAAAACTTGCAGAGGTCGGTGCCTCCTGCTCTGAACTTTCTTAGTGAAGGTAGCTACAGTCCTACGGTTCTTCGACTCTTTGTATCTGAACTGCAGTGAAACCGAAGTCACCCTGGAAAACCTGTTCATCTGATGGGTGGGCTTCAAGGAGCAGTTTTCACTATTTGCCATTATAGCTTTTCTAATCCTATTTCTCTATACAATTGATTTTCCTCTGTGGCTACCAGTTTTCTTGTTGCCCCATCTTGTTAACTGAACTTAGAAAAAGGAAATAAAGCAGAAAACTGAAAAAACAGTTTCAAGACTTTTAAGTATTATCAAACAAAAGTTTTACTGACAAAATTTACATTTCTCTGGAGCTATCTAGCATTTGGTACCAAAATAAATTTGCTAGTTGCAAGACACATGCTATTAAAAGATCACCACTCAGGCAGTTTTTATCAAGCACACATAATAAGAACAGATTTAAAGTGCTCATCATCACACATAAACAGTCGGAAACACACATTTCATCTTAGCTTACAGCCCCCAAAACTAAAGGAGGGAAGGAAAACAGTCCTTGAGTGTGGGTACAGGACTGGCACCTCCACAACACATTCCTTACTGCCACACTTGTGTTCTTTAAATGACGGGAAATGTTCCCTCTGAACCTAAACCGAAAAGGTGAAGAGGACACACCCACCCCTTACTACAGCAACCACTTTTGTGGATTTTAGTCCCTCTAGAGATAATCACCTTTCCTAGTTTATTGTGTGTCCCTCAGAAATACTCCTCAGGCTCACAAACACATCCATATACTTCCCAGTCCTAGGGAGTCCTCCACTGGTGGACAAACAAAAGACCGATTCACCCAGGTCTCCCTCTGAAGTGAGGCATCTCTTTGCCATTGACAAGAAAGGTACTTAGACAACTTCTATTTGATCTTGGGGGTTGGGATAGTGGGGATTGAGGAAGGATAGTTGAGGGAGCATGGAAGTAGATATCTTGGTGAAGGGACCCATTTTAGGGTTAGCAAAAGTCTT
>LOEQ01001479.1:102543-156841 GCA_001685075.1 Bramus lutescens | reverse complement strand
TGGATTGGAGAGTGAGGGGGAGGGGAATTGGGGGGGATGGGAGGGAAATGGGAGGAGGTGGAAATTTAAAAAAAAAAAAGAAAGGTACTTAGACATGAAGAGAGCTATAAAAACAAGAAGCACCTGGGAAGGTCGAATCTCCTTCACACCACATACTGACAGTGTGTTTTAATGTTCAAAGTATTATTTAGCATCTCCCTGAAAAAACAAAGAGTGCTACACACTTTGGTCCACTTCAGACCTCAGAATGGTATTATTTTGAAGACATCAGGTGACCTGTCAAAGACTCCTCTGCACGAGATGGTTCGTTTATGTAATAAACGAGAGCAGACCACATATAAAGCTACATAATCAGGAAATCAGGACTCTCACTTTCAGAGAGATTCCAGGCTCGTAATGCAAAAGTGTGTGTGCATGAGTGTGTGTACATACAGATTACTCTCAAAATGTGTGTAGCATTCACAGTAATGAATAGTACACATATGTAGGAAGCCTGGTACCTGGTAAACTCTTACATATGAGAGCAATTATTACAACCATCATGAAGATTGCTACCAAGAAAAGGAAAGGTCCCGAAGAAATATTAGAAGGACCCTACAAGCAGAAGGGTAGCAAGGGATCTAGGGAAGCACAATTGGAGCTGAAAATGGAAGAACACCTGAATATTCCACAGGCAAGGATGGAAATAAAGAACACTCCAAGCAGAGAACTCAGCCAACATGAAAGTCTGTGGTGGAAATTAGGTGTCTGTCATGGGATATCTCATAGCCCTGCCATTCTAGGTCCAGCCTCAGTGGCTCTGCATAAAAGCTTTGTCATGCCAGGGCCCTTTTGTCCTGAGGATCATGAAGTACTGATACATACATTCAAGAAAGGGCTAGGAAGAATAGAGAAACCCCCTTCCAAGCAGCTCACCCCACACGACAGAGTCAAATCTTTAATTAAACCTTCTAAAGAATATCAAAATCCAGTAAACCGAAGTCAGTTTCCATTCTTCAGAAGAAACATGTGAAATATATCTACACGGAACGCAATTTGAATCCCACCCCTTCCTTCGTGTGCCTTTGCCACCATGCCCAAAGGCCTGACCCCAGTAATTCTGTGATGGAAATTCAGAAGAAAGTGCAGGTCCTATGTCTGCAAAACACTGGAAATGATGCTTTCTACCTCCTGTTTATTTAGCATCCCGGGTTTCATAGTAAGCTAAGCATAATATTCTCCTAGAGCAAAACAGAAATGTTGCACCCGAGAAGATAACGATTGCCCTGCTGACTGCGTGTGTGAAATTATGAGTAAGTTCTCTGCTACTGGCTGTAAATATCACACACAACTGACAAAAAGCACAGCCTTAAATGATCCTTTACATGTCTCTTTCTCTACCCTATTAAGATGCTCGTTGTTTCTTTGATTTATCTGATAATAAATTTTTGATGACTGGTAAGTCTCATAAAATTGCTCTGATGCTGACTGCATTGATTAATAAGTCTGACGAATCGAAAGTGTCAGGAATTCATGTGTAAGAATAAGTTACTGCCAAACATATATTAGATATTCCATAAAGTATAGAATAAAAGGTTGATCTGGTAATTTTATCTTGTATTCATTTTCCTGTAACAATTTATATTTGGGGTCATCATTGTCTTTCTTTGCTAAAAAAATCAATAAAGGAAATGTGGATTGGGTGTTAAAATCAAGAATTAAACTATGTTTAAAAAATAATGAATTAGTATAACAATAAACCATGTTCTCTAGAATAATAAAGAACTCAGAAATAGTTGCTGGAATAATCCTAAAAGAAGATGTATTCAGAAACTATCTCATTAAAGGTAGAGAAATTTGGTGAGATCATTCATCACAGCAGAACTGGGACAGAAGCCACGCTGGTGTGTGTGTGCAAGTGTACATGTGTGGAGGAGCTGTGTGTGTACTTATGCATATGAGCATGTGGAGGGCCAGTGGTTACTGTTTCTCAGGTATTGTCTGCCTTGTTTTTGAGGGATAGCTTCTTGCTGCCCTGGGACTTACCAAGTGTGCTAGGTTGGCTATCTAGCAAGCTCCAGTCTTCACTCTATTACAAAGCAAGCCAAGGCACCTCACCCAACTTTTTGTTTTGTTTCTTTTTGTTACAGAGCCCTTGCTGTCCTGGAACTTGCTTTGTAGACCAAACTGACCTCAAACACACAGAGATCCAGATGCCTCTACCTCTGCCTCCCAAGTGCTGGGATTAAAGGTGTGTGCTGCCATGTTCTTTTTAACGTGGGTTCTGGGGCTTGAACACAGGTCATCAAGTACTTTAGAGACTGAACTATATCTCCAGCTCTTCCTTGAAACTTCTTTTAAGACCAACATAGGCTATAATTATTCTCTTTAGAATCATGTGTTGTTTCTTGACTTAAAAAGTAAGCCTACCATTAAATAAATAAACAAATAAAGAAATAAGAATCACTATCCAAAGCCTGCCTTCCTTCCTTCCTTCCTTCCTTCCTTCCTTCCTTCCTTCCTTCCTCTGTCTTCAGGGTTCACAGCAGAGTCACTATGTCTTTACAGTCTCATGTTGCATAGTATGAAAACAGGTCCTTTATCTTTGAAATGGCTGTGCTAGGAAAGCAAAACAATCTAGCACCAAGAGAAAAGAACTTCATAGTGCTCGCCATCTTGGCCATTCACCCAGGCATCTCATGAGTCAAAGTGGGAACAATGATTTTAAAGAGTTTCCAGCTCTAGTTACGAATGCTGGACTCCAGGCTGAGACAGACTGCGCCTGTGCACTTACAGGAGAAACTCCAATAGGTGTCAAATAGGGCTGAAAACACCCCCCGAAACAGGAGTGCTTGTCTACTGGGAGCGTTCAAGTGACACAAAAGCCCTCCAGACTGTGTCTCTCTCTTTGTGACATTGGTGTGGCCAATTTGGTCTTATTTAGAAACCCCCAGGATTGTTGGGGGATGTCTGTGGGTGTATCTGTTATAGCACTTCTACAGCAGACTAAGGGTGGTGCCAATCTCACAGGCTGGGGACCTGGACAGAGTGTAAAGGAACAATGGAGAAAGCCAGCCCAACAAGCATGGTAACTGTTTCTGCTCCTTGGCTATTATCTGTGCACTGCTTTGCTCTGCCACTGTCCCTCATCTTGATAGACTGGCATCCTGGAAACCAAATCTAAGGCAAAACAAACATTTCCTCTTATGTTGTCTATCAGATGCTTGGTCATTGGATGCTTGGTCACTGGGATGAGAAAAGAATCTAATATGTTCCTTATATGGGAAATGAAATGGTGTTCAGTGGGCAGCGATCTATGAAATTTTCCCTCTTGAACCCTCTAGCCAAAGATGGGTATTCTCTTAGCTTCCTATCATTCATAAGGTACCTTCAAATTCAGACCAGCTTGGATTTTGACAAGGTTTAGCCTTAAAAAGTTTGATAATGATCCACTAACCCATTTGCCCGTATCAAAACCTTGTGGGAGCCGGTCTGTGGCAAACATGGTGAAAACCGTTCTTTGGAGGGACATGCTACTCCGGATGCCAAGCAGGGACACGTTACTCTGGATACCAGTCATGAGGGGGCACGGGTGGGGAAGCACTTTGGAGGGACACACAACTCCGGATGCCAGTCTTGAGGAGGCACAAGTGGGAATGCAATGCAAGACCACAGAGGAGATGGTAGGATGATTCTACAGCATTTGGATAACAATGTTATGGAGTGGGGGTAATGTTCTCTCCCATAAGCCCTATTACTACTTGATGAAGATCTACTAAATCCTACCCTAAATTCAGAATGTGACCATGTTTGAACACAGTGTTGTTATAGAAGAAATCAAGTAAACTAAGACCATTAGGATGAGTCTAAACCCAGCAGGACTGGTGTTCTTGTTTGTCAAAAAAAGTAAATTTGGTCACAGAACAGAAGGGCATAGAAGGAAAAATAAGTGAAGGGGGCAGGGAAAGAGAGCCATCCATCTACCAGGGCAAGAAGAAGGACCCACCCACACAGCAGGAAAAGAGGAACCCACATACGAGGGTGACTGACAGGCTTGTACAGGCCCTGCCTCATGGTCCTCAGAAGGAACCAACCCCACTGACAGCTGGCTTGGGATTACTGGCTTGCATTATGGTATGGTAAGTCAAACGCCAGTGTCAATGCCAGTAAACCAATTCCAATAGTTAAGGTAAAATTATCAGAGCAGAAACCTCTATAAAAAGACAAAATAATAATTTTTAAAAGCCAGAGTAGCCATTTATTTAGCCTATCATGAAAAAATCATACTTGGCATCTGATTTAACCACTAACCAACCACTATCTAATTGGGCAGAGACTAAAGTATAGGCTTACATATTGAATATTTTAAAACAACAGAATTATTACAATACTAATATGGGCTTCACATATTACTATTATGAAGCTAGCTAAAAATAACCATACTAGTGAGCATCTATTTTCTTTACCACAAACATTTTTAATACCATAAATCTTAAAACCACACATGAAACAATATACAAATACAACATAATAAAACAAAAAATTATCTCCTTGATGCTTGATGAGTAAGTTGGAACCCTGACAAATGCCTGTGAATATAACTTATGTTTTACGTTTTTATCTGATAAAGTTGGTTGAAACTCCTTTCATAACAAAATTCATTCTGATCCCAAGTGCCCGACAACAAGGAAAAACACTTAACTGCCAAAAATAATAGTAATAAATAAATAACACCTCCAACAATGTCCAACTAGAGTAAGAGATTGGGGTTCAGTAAAAAGCTAGCTTGCAATAAAGTAAGATACAACTGTGTAGAGAATAGAAACCAGAGGGAGTTTAGTTTGATCATATAAAAGTGCCACTTTTTAATTTATCTCTCAAATAAAAAAAGTAAATTCAAGCAATAATTCACTGTAGTTGGATAGAAAGCATCGAGTTCTGAGTGCTCAAATTAGGGAATCTGAGAAAGATTATCAATATGGAGGGCTATCTTTGTCACTGAAGATGTCAATATCTTACTGGTCAAAGTGATTATATCAAGTGACTACTATCTAATCATGGAACTCAAAACAGTTCCTCTTGAATAGGAAATCACCTGACATAATTCCTTTGGGGAATGTGGATAGAGTCTAGTTGGTGTTTATTTTCTTCCTGTCAAGAGTGAGAAATTATACATATTATACTAGTCTTAAAATGACATCATAGTGTGGCATGCCATGCATCACAGGCTATATAAAGTTCAGTGCAAGTCTGAACATCAACAATCAAGAGAGGGAGTGAAGGGGGAGAGAAGACAGGAAGGGGAGGGGACACTGAAGCAAAAGGAGAGGAAGAAGGAGAAAGAAGGAGGAAGAACCAGGGAGAGAAATAAGGAGAAGGATGGAGAGGAAAGAGAAAGAGGAACGGGGGAGAAAAGGAAGAAGAAAGAAAAGAAAGGAGAGGAAGAGGAGAAGGAACAGGGTGGGAAAAGAGGAACGGAATGGGAGACAAGAAACAGGAGGGAGAGGAAGAAGAACGGGGAAAAGAAAGGTGGAAGGGGAAGAGGCTGCTCCACAGTTTAAAATGATCAATTGATGGATTCTGTGGGCAAAGTTCAGAATTAACTCTTCCACTGACAGAGCAAGTGTGCCCCCGCTTTGGTCCTCTAGTGGTTAATCAGAAATTTCTAATGACAACTGCAGGAGTCACTGAAAAAAGTGCAAAGCACAGGGCTTCACCTCCTGTCAACCTTGGTACAACCAGGGCCCTGCAGAATCTCAGGAAATCTGCATCCTCAAGGTCTGAGCACACTAGAGGACCCGAGGAAAACTGCGACGGTCAATGTGGACATCAGAAGGGACCATTTCCAAAGTCTGGATTTCTACCTAAGCATGTCGAGAGGGAACCATTCCAAAATAGGATATCATCAAGTGTCATTTTGTATAGATGCCACCTGGAGCTCCAGCAAGATTCTAAAGGCTGGGTTTCAAGCCTTCGCAGGTTGAACTTCACAGGTGTGGTGGGTGGAGAATATCAAGTGTAACTCAGAGTGTCAGGGCACAGGAAATGTCAAATGTAAATCACCTTTCTTTATAAAAATTGAGTCATTTAACACAAGAGTAGAGAAAACAAATCTCCATAAACACGTTTAAAAGAATAAAGGAAAAAACTGTTTATAGAATAAATTATGAATATGTCCAATTAAAAATATTAGTTATGTGTGAAATTTAATAATTCTAAGACACAAAACAGAAAGGAAAAAATCCTTCAATGCAAAACTTATTAAGTGATTTTCCAAAAAATGGAAGACAGAGAAAAGTATTCCACATTCTTCCTCCAACAGTCTATGTATCTCCTGTTACCCTCGAAGGGAAGTACGACTGTACTAGGACAATTAACATCTATAACCAGACAGAGAAAGAGCTGAGCAACTAAATCAAAGATTGACAGTCAATATTACATAAACATTATTAAACTCTGTGCTCACAGTCCATTTGCTATATGGGGAAAAATTAAAGCTATGGGATTTTATGATTTAAGGCCATCACCTTAACAAAACCAGCCTAGTCAAGCTCTAAGAGAGTTACATTTATTTAGAGAGAAATAGGATTGTCACTCAAGCAAATAGCTTCATTTATTTTAAAGATCTCTCTCTCTCTCTCTCTCTCTCTCGTACATGGGTGTTTGATTTTGTGAGTTCATGTGCCCATATGTCCAGGAGCCTGCAGAGACCAAAAGAGACCTATGATCCCATGGACCTTGAGTTACAGGCTATTGGTTGACACTCTATAAATTCTGGGAACTGAACCCAGGAACCCTGAGAGAGGGCTCTCAATTGCTGAGTCATCACTCCAGCTCTGCAAGTAATCTTGGAAATATCCTTGGAAGTTTTACAACATGGAGACCATTAAAACTCAAGAAAGATGGTAATGGTGATGATGTCATGCTTTTATGCTTGCAAATGATTGACTCTTTGTTCCTGGAACCAACCCTCACAATTACCAATGTCATCATGATCCTTAAATCTCTGAGGTCTTATTATATTTCTTCTGTTTTTCTCTCTGGCAGAGATAAACTATTCTACTTTATTCATTTATGAGAGACACACAGTGGAGATGCGGACAACAAGTGGGAGTCTAAAAACTGGGGGCTATTTTGGAAGCTGGCTACTGAACATTCAGAGAGGATCTGCAGCTGAGGTTTGCCTGTATAGCTGTTACCTCTCCATCACTGTGACACAATGTCTGAGAAAATCAACTTAAAGAAAGAAAAGATTTATTTTGGTTCACAGTTTCAAAGGGGTAAGTCCACACACCCTTCTTGGCCCCATCATTGTGGGTCCATAGCACAGCAGAACATCACAGTGGGCAGAGCGTGGCAGACCAGAGCTGCTCACCTATGGAAAGCCAACATGCGCCTTCTTATAACCTACCCAAATCCATAGTGAACACTGAGTTCTGAGTCACCGAAGAGGATTGAATTTGTACCTGTCTGTATGTTTTTGTCTACAAGTCAACCCCAAACACACCTAAGGACTATATCACTTGTTAGTGAAGGGTTGTGGTTGGTGCTTGCAGAAGGCACACCCTTTGAAAGAAGAGGTGGAGGTGCAGTCTCGGGCTTGATGCAGTTTAAGAGAATGGGTCTCCTGCAGAAGGTCAGCAAGGTTTGAAAATGTCTCAAAGGTCAACGTATGGAAGGCTGCCTCTGCAGCCTCGAGCAAAGAGTCAGTCATGACTTGTCTAAGGTTGGCCTTCCAACTCCACCTAAGTGTCCTGGTGGTTTTATTGCTGTATCTTCACAAAGTAAAGAGATGTGACACAATCCTATCCAAAATTTAATACTTTCAATGGTTTTCTCTTTTTTCTTTGATACTTTGTAGCAACCCTTGATGTTTTGTTTGTTTGGTTTTGGTTTTTGGAGACATGGTTTCATTGTATAATCCTGGTTGTCCTGAATCTGGCTCTATAGACCAGGCTGACCCTGAAATCACAGAGGTCTACCTGTCTCTGCCTCCAGAATGCTGGGATCGAAGGTGTGCACCACCACTGGCTGTCTGTACTGATCCTTGTTAAAGACATGTGCAGACAAAATGGACCACAGGTGCCAAAAGCTTGAATTACATCGTATATTATGGGGGAAATAGAATGATACATTTATTAAATTTAAACAGGAAGCCAGCTATACATATATAGCAAGTATAAAGAAAATTATAAATGGCTGGGAGTAGAGTATAGTCAACTTTTAAGATTAAAAGCAATCTCTATATCAAAGCTTTAAGGAAAGCTTTGGTCCTTCCTGTTCATTTCTACTGTACAAAAGTATTATTTTCATGTGGCTTAATTTATTTCCAGATACAATAATTAAACCAAAAAGGTCTATAGTGTACTGTATACTGTTTACCAGTATGTAAAATTCATAGAGAAAATCAAAAGGTCCTGATGGTTCAACTCTCTCCTTGGTCTTTCTGAAGCTATTCATAAAACCATCTGCTAGCTTTGTGTATCCATCTACAATTCCCTAGAAAAACCTAAAAAGCTTACAGAGTTTTCATTAGATATGATTCCCTGCTTCACATGGCTGTCTTAGAGTGAGAGAGCCCACATTCTGGGTTCCAGATGCACTGGTAAAGGTACACAAACTGGGTTCCAGATGCATAGGTAAGGGTCCACAGACTGGGTACCAGACACACTGGTAAGGGAACACAAACTGGGTTCCAGAAGCACAGACTGGGTCCCAGATGCACTGGTGACTTAAAGAACTTCTAGGCTGCTGACTCAGCAGCTATTAGACGATGTGTTAGTTGATTAATAAAGCCCATTTATGTCCATTATATCCCGGGACAGGTTTGCCCACAGTGCAGAAGGAAAGGTAACTTTGTTTTAATTCTACATGCAGATAAAATAACTAGTCCTCATAAATCAAGCAAGACGGCTGGTTTTGCTGGATTCCCCAGCGAAGAGAAATAAATGCTTGGTGGATTTCTGTAATTGCCCACCTGCCCTCGAGCACTGTTCCCACTAACTCACGTGAAAGGAGAATCCCCTGAGGGGGCGTATTTCCCTGGGGAGAAAAGCAAGCCACAGGGTATAAGAATGAAGGAGAAGCATCTTTTGTTTCAAGTCAGGATGGGAATGAGAATGTGGGTTTGCCACAGTCTGCAAATTGCACCCTTCATGGGTACGCCCATGTTCCAAAGGCCTCTTTCAACTAATGCATCTTCAGCCCAGCATTTGTCAAATGTCTCCTTTTGTTAACTTGTTGACAAGAGTGAACTTGTCAGCTTTTAAAATGGCTGTGGTGGCTGTGTGCACGCCTAGATGGAAATGTGGGAAGTGCGAGCTACTCCCTTTCACAGTAGATCTTGTCAAGCGCTCAGACTTCAGCCCGGCTGCTCCTTCAGCAGGAAAAAAAAAAAATCTACCTCTGGAAAGGTAACAAGCAGTGATGGGTCCATCAAATTTCTACAGACATCAAAGAAGTCAAATAGAACTAAATAGGTGAATAGGTACCATCCCCAAAAGAGTTAAAAGGTGATGTGTACCTCAACAACAGAATGAAAATGCTACTGGGTTTAAATGTGTTCCCTAACTCCAGACTCAGCCACTTATTTTACATTAACAGGAGCTCAAGACATAACTGGTAACACAATGACAATTGTCAGCATCTTCCCCTTGAAGCAAGAAGACAGGTGGACAGAGAGCAGTCTCCACCTGAGAAATGCCTATGACCAATGAACACCCAGAGTGTATCCTTCAGAACATCTCTGAAGAGCCATATGGCAGGGCTGGTGAGATGGCTCATAGGATGGATCACTGGGTAGCGGTACCTACACACAGGTCTGATAACTGGAATTAAACTCCTGAGGACTACAATAGGAGAGGACCTATTCCTTACAATTGTCCTCTGACTTCTACATGTATGTCATAAACACACACACATGCACACACACAAAATGAAAAAAAAAACAAATCAACATCCTAGCTGCCAACACCTATTGCTCTTCTTCCTGCTTCACTAAGCTCCTCTTTGTATCAAGTGAAATCATCTCCAAGAATGTAGGGTGTCATTTCTGCCCAATCCCCAATTCTCTGTCCATTTTGAGTATCCACGTTTCTTCCTGTAACCCATCAAAGCCTGTAAACCAGATGATCCAGCCTTGTGTTTGTCAAGGCCCTACGTCCAGGCCTTCTTGAGGATGTGCTAAAAGTGCCAAAGGCACTGGGAAAATTTTTCAATCACCAGCATGAAAGAAAACTTTCTAGAATGTTCCCTAATTCTTTCCTGCTTCCACCTAGGTAAAGGATGAATTGGATAGGGGGAAAGGGGGGGAGGGGTTTAACATCAAATTTCAAATTCTGAAATCAAACTATGCATTCATAGGTGTACACGTATCTTTAATATATGGCCAAATATTAATATAAGTGCATATATGTGTGTACATTAAATATTTTTAAAGAGGAGACAGGATATATCAGCTAAAGTAAAAGAGATAAAGAAACAAAGAAGTAATTATTAGAAATTATAAGGATGGCTGGGGAGAAATGATAGTTGGCAAAGTGCTTTCTGGTGAACATGAGGCTGAGGTAGATTCCCAGGACTCATACAGAAGAGCCACTTAGGTTTGTAATCTTAGTACTGGGGAAGCAGAAACAGTGATGCCCTGGGACTTGGTGGCCAGGAGGCCTGTCCATCTTGACAAGCTCCAGGCCAGTAACAGACCGTGTCTCAGTGGACAGCATTCCTAAGGAATGACATCCAGAATTGGCCTCTAGCGTGCATATACATGTGCACATATTCACATACAAGCACACACACACATGAACATATACCCCTACCTACCCACACACAAAAGAAACTAGAAAACTTTAGGTTCTTTGAGACCCTAAGACTTAGGCACTGGACATGGAAGTTGACTTTACAAAAGTAATGAGAGCCATGAATAAATAGCCACATGGTCTCCTGTCAAACTTGAAAAAGTGGTTTTAGATTTTTTAATTTTTAGAATTAGAGTACTATTATTTCTGATAGAAGGACACCATGCAATGCTGCTTTGGCAGTAATGAAATGGAGGTGGGTGCTAATTACTGTGAGGGTGCGTCTATCTGTCCATGTCCTTGCAGAGGCCTCCAGGCTGCAAGCAATCCTGCATGTTAACATGTGAGGACGAGTGGTGGAGAACAGTGCTAGACAAGCAAGTGCTTCATGACTAAGACCTGACTCTGCGTCTTAACTGCCTTACGAGCCACATTTTGGCCCAGCGTATCTTATAAATGATGCTAGTTATGATGAGAGAATATGGTTTAAAAAGCTGAAATAAAGAAAGCTGTCAACATTCACTTCTGTCCCAAGGAGGGGGGAAGAGGTCACAGCGCACCCTGTCCTTCAGCGCTGAACAGAGTAGTAGATGGTCCCCTAAAAAGGAGACAGGGTCTTTGTACGCTTCCTTACACTTCTCAGGTTTGATTTAACTCTACCAAAGGTAATCCACTTTGCCACAGTTAATCTATCAGACAAGATAGGCTTATACACACAAACTGCTTCATCACACCAACCCTCAAGGCGAGGATGCTAATAATGGAGGTGAGAATATAAACAACAGGGCTGAGGAGAACGTTCAATAGGCAAGGTGCCTGACATGCAAGTGCGTCAGATCCTCAGAACTCACATAAAACCAGACACAGAAACCACATTACTCACTAGTGCTCCCATGGTGACACGTGGGATAGAAAAGGAGAATTGCTAAGCTCATAGGTAGGTTTGTCTGGCATACACAGCACTAAGATCCCATCTTAAACAAGGTGGAAAGCAAGGGCTGACATCCAAAGTCATCCTTGACACCCATGTGCACACTGTAGTACATGTGTGCTACCCTTGAACATGCAGGTAAACACACACACAAGACAGACAGACAGACACACACACACCGTACTACCTGGGCACTACCCCCAAACACACAGATAAACAAACATACATATATAGGTGTGTACATACACACACATGTATATGTTACTGAATAAAATCATCATGTATTCATCTTCAAATAACTACCAATGAACTAAGTAAACAAGATACCCCTTCTTCATCCAGAATCCTAAATAGGTCTGAACCAAGTGAATGCATTGATAAGATGTATAATGGTGATTAATTGCCTAATAATGGCTCTGAGGCACCACCATAAACCCCAGGAACTCACAAATTAATTTTTATAAATGAAATCCAACTTAGTAGCGCTTTCACGCACAATGAATTCTAATCTCCCATAAATTATGAATTAATTTAGACTAAATCAAAAGTTGCTAATTGGAATAAAAAGCAATGCTTCCTCTACTTCTGAATTAATAGAGGCTGGTCTGGGCACTTTTCTGAATATTACCGCATATAAAAAATTCCATAGCCTTGCATTTGATAACAGAAAATTATCAGCTGTGAGCCAGGAAAAAAAAAACATGATGGCAATAATTACCAAGAAGCACAAAATAATCTGTTAAATTGCAATTATATTTTCACACATTTTCATTAACTAAACAACTTCTAAGGCTGAGCTATATTTGCATTTTTGAAAATCTGGAATCTATAATGACCGTACATACCTGTTCAGTCCATACACAATAACGAACTGTACATGTACATTATTCTGAGGGCTTGCCTCAGGAATGTCTTAGCATTATCTAAAAAGCATGCTGTAGTTGCTTTACCTACAAGGAGGTGCTCCATATTGTCAGATTCTATGTAAATTCTGCCTTCCTGTGCCATTTTGCCACTGAGCTATGTTCCCAAAGCTTCAGAGTATTTCCTTTTCTCCTTAGCATAGGCTTCTCTACAGCACCCCTGCTGGAAGACTGCAGAATGACAGCTAGCCTTTTGCAGAGACTGGCTCTGTCCTGTCACCTGATCCAGACCCACTAGCCCAGTACAGACTTGATGTTTTCAGTTGGGAGTGGGGGTAAGGCTTTTTCTATTCTCAAAAAGAAACCAAGAGAGTCTTGAGGGAGCACATCCTTTATTGATATTCTTGCTTTGCTCTAGCAGTCAGGATGCTAAATTGGAGCTGAAAATAGAAGCAGATTAAAATACAACTGGATTTTTCTCAAGTCTCCCTGAAGATGGTTAAAACTACACTAGCCTTCTGCATTAGGAATCAGGTAAACATTGAGATAAATGAACATCTTAGGGAGTAGGAGCTAGGGGGAGATAGAAAAATGACAGAAGGCAGCACAAGCAGGTGGGAGGTGGGAGGATTCTCATGAACCCTGAAACATGAGGAAGAGAGAAGTGGGAATCATTAGGAATTGTGGGAGGGGCTTCCCCTGGTCCCCCTTAACCATAAGGGGGGACTTGAGATATGGTGTAGCCATGACCTAAAGCTGGCTGGTTCTTCTTTCTCTTCCCTCTGCGTCTTCTGTCTGTCCTGTTTCCACTGGAGCTCGTTATCCCACTAGAGTAAAACCTTCTGCTCAATGGACTGGGCTGGCCTGGTATTCTCTACAGATTTTATAAATGAAGGCTTAACAAGGTTTCTCACAACACACAGAACAGTAAAGAGTGCTCTGATCTTAACATGTCTGGTTAAGTTCCTGGAGTACAATGGATATTTAACCAATTTAATACCTTAAAAATTCTCTTAACAGAACTGGCAAAAATGCCCTTGAACATGTCAAGTAAAAATACTGTACATCTATCAAAGACAATTTACCACCTGAAGTTTTCAGTAAAACATTTAGCAATGTTATGTGCTTACTACCAAGACACAAAGAAAAAAATGCTAAGATGTTTTTAAAAACACATTTAAACATTTAAAAAATTAATTTAAAAATCAGTTTGATATTTAAGAAAAGCATAGTTTACTTACTACTTGTAGGTCTCAGAACGGATATATTCGAAAACGTGGGAAACACCAAGCTGGAACTGATCAGCAATTGGGGTGACCCAGGGGTTGTTCTCTGCTTTGAAGACCTGCTTCTGACCAGTTAGATCCAAGTTGCCTGAATAGATGGAGAGAAGGAAAGGGAAGCTGAAGGTTCTGTCATCCAACAGGGTAAGCATGAAGAAAACCTTATGTACGTTAAGTCATTTTTACTTTATTTTTTAAAGCTCTTAGCCAAAATCTTACTGGTACACATAAGCAGTGTTGATGATGATACCCTGATTTAAGAAATTGATACCAAATGGAGGGAAAGAGGGAAGGACGGAGGGAGGAAGGGGAGAAAGAGGGAGGGAATGAGGGAGGGAGGGAGGGAGGGAGAAGAGGAGAGGGGAAGAGAAGAAACAGAAAGGTTCACAAGCACCAACTTAAGAAGATGCTTTGTAGAGTACAGCAAGTCTTATTTTGCTAGGTTTTTCTATAGAGACTAAAAGTCTTATTCAAGACTGAAAGAAGGACTGGAGAGATGGCTCAGCAGTTAGGACAGAACACTGCTCTTGCACAGGGCCCAGGTTTGGTTCCCCACACCCACATAAAATGGCTCACAATCTCTAACTCCAGTTCAGGGCAATCCAGAACCTCTGCCTTCATAGCCATGGACAGATTCACCCACGAACATACCCACCCAAGCACACACCCACCCATGCATATAACTAAAATCAAACTTATTCTCTAAAACAAAAGAGTGAAAGAACAGATAACATTGAAACCTCCTGGTGATGCTTGTGTGTATTAGCATTTCATTTGTATTTTAATAAATAAAGCTTGCCTGAGGATCAGAAAAGTGAAACAGTCATACTGGCCAGCTTTATAGGCCGGCAGTGGTGACACACATCTTTAATCCCAGTAGACACACTAGCTTGCCATAGAAAGCAGGTGGTAGGTACACACCCTTAATCCCAGGACTAGAGAGGATTATAAAACAGGAGGAGACAGCGCTCACTCAGTGTCTCATTCTGAGATTCCTAAACGTAGGCTCGCCGTTTTGTACTAAGGTAGAGGTAGAGCCAATGGCTGGCTGTTTTGCTTTTCTGACCTTCAGGTTGAATGCCAATTTCTGTCTCTGGGTTTTTATTAATGGTGCTACACTAGTGTTAGTGGATCTAAGGCATATCAGATTTTCAGAATGTTCTTCATTGAGCACAAAACCAAGTGAGGTGATAGGAGCGCATTACACTGGCGTGTTACCCTGTATCTACCCCTCAAGCATGATGAGCACATTGAAAATCAGTCCTAAGTGAGTCTCATTAACATGGTGATGATGCAGGCTAACACTTGTATCGCTCTAATCAGTTTACAAATTACCTTAGAAAATTACTCCCTCGTTTAATTTTCTAGTAGTCTCTGAGGTCAGTTACTAACATCACTTTATAGGTGAAGAAATGGACATTTGGGGTGAATGAACTAATGTGCCCCAGGTCAGAAAATGTCAGCACAGGAATCTGAATCTGGTTCTAAACCTTGTTTTCTTTCCATGGCCAAAACAATCCATCTGCGTGTCCATCTAGATCAATAATGTGTGTTAAAGAAGCATTGAAGCCGAGAAGTTCCCTCCCACCTGTGTTTCACCTACTCATGATCAATCTAATCTCCCTGCCCCAACTTTTGGACTCCTCAAAAACAGAAAAGGAACCATGTAGGTACTTCCTTCCACCTGTCAGTCGACAGAATACAAGATCAAAGACAGTACTTCTACAACAGGAATGGATGTGGCTTCACCTGGAGTGTCCCCACAGCCTTTTCCTGAGGGTCCAATTTCAGTCTTCTGTTCTGCAGCCAAGGGCTGTTTGAACAGACTCTCAGCAATTACCCTTCTCAAGACATGCCAAGTGACATGGCTGTCCCGTTCTGACGCATTACTGGCTTTTTCCCAGAACTGACGGTAAGGACAATGAAAATATATTCTTGAGATGCAAGTAGACCAACACAAATAACCTTCCCATTCCTCTGAGCTCTGGGAATGAAGGACTACACAATAAAAAATTATTTTCTTTTGTGATATGTAGTGTATGCACGTGTATGTGCGCATGGTGTGTGTGTCTGTGTGCGCACATGAGCGTAAGGCACATGTATGTAGGCTAGGAACAAATGTTGGGTGTCTTTCTCACTTGCCACCTTACTTTTCTCAGAGTATCCCTCAATAAACCTGGAGGTTACTGAAATCGACTGGCCAGCAAGCCCCTACGATCCTCCTGTCTCACGCAGTGTCAGGATTATAAGAATGCACCATTAGCCCATGCCTAGCTTTTCACACAGTGCTGGGAATTTGAGTTGAGATTCTCATGCCTATAGTGCATGTAATTCACTGACTATGCCATCTCTCCAGCTCCAAAAATTTTTGCTACAAAGTGGTTATACTTGTTTCTTCTTAAAACAACATTGATTCTTTCCCTTTTGTTATAAAAATTGAAAGAAACAGACAAAGAAAAATATTAATGAAAAAGAGGTCATGATATTAAAGGATGAGGGGTGTGCAGGAGGATTTGGAAGTAGGAAAGGGAAGGGAAAAGCATTATAATTGAGTTAGAATCTCAAAAATAAAAAATAAATTTCTACAAGCCTACAATAACTTTTAAAGAAGACATATTACTAAATATTAGAAGTAATTCATCACATCTTTCCAAAGAAACTGATTTTGTTGATATAAAGTACAAAAACAAGCAAGATACATTGCTCTCCAAGATTATCAATACTGTCAATTTCCTCATCTTAATGATTAAACATTGGTCAGTTATTATATCACTCGGAAAATTAATGAGCTTGATTCTCCAAATCATTTCGTGTACTTTGGGAGAGGGAGTGCTGTTGGGGTTCCTAAGAGGGAGAGGGAGGCTAATCTCTCATTTGCAATTTTCTGTAGCTCTGCTTTCTTCTTATAATCTAGGTTTTCAATTCCTTAGTCATCTCTTCCATACCACTCTGTCACTAATGCTTGTCCTTCGGAGTCCCCTTATCCTAAAGAGGATGGTGATAAAAATTTCAAAAGGTAAGTCCATGTTTCTTATATGTTGTATCTTTCATGAACAATATACACTTTACGCCCCGTCCTTAGGATGCTGACCACCTGAGCAAGGTCCCTTGTACTAGGTATTAGTCACTACATTAACAATTCAGTAATGAGTTGAGGTGAACAAACCTCTCTAACACACCCACCTGGGGTGTCACTTAAGCTGACATATTGTCATCTTCCTGTATCTAAGTTCTTCCTACTCACTTAGCCTCAAGTCAACAATGAAACAAAGAAAGATCACTGGGAAAGCATCTGTATTCAAATGTAGAGGTGGTAAATACTACAGATTGATGGAATTTAGAACACGAACTGACTTCTAAATAAAAGGGATTCCCCCAACCAGAGGGAATTCTGTGGGAACTCTCTTCCCTTTTTGACTCTAATGCTGGTAACCCTGCTGAGAAGTACAGCTGAATTTCACTTGGTACAGTTCTATTCTGCAGACCAAGCATCCAGGGCATTTGCATAATTCGCTCATTACCATGAACTAAGGCTGTAGCAATGGCTTCCTCAGAGTGTGTGGTTTAGACAGGGACCACAGGAATATGAGGTTTTCATCACTTCACAAAGAGGAGCAGCAACTTCACAGGCAAGCTGTGTTGAGGCACAAAAGATTTCTGACTGTGCTGTATTTCCAGGGCCTTGGGTCAGTGTAAGAGTGCATGGGTCATGCCAGAGACTGGGGAAGATGCCATGGACCAGCATCAGTTAATTCAAAGTTCAAATTTGATTGACACAGACAGGAAAGGGGGCTGGCTTCTTTTTCTGGACTATATCATGAGCCCTTTTCTGCTGTGTTCTAAGGCTTCCCCCAGTAACCTGAAAACAAAAGAACAAGCTGGCATGGTGGTTCATATCAATAATGCTAGGGAAAGAAACTGAGACAGGATGGTATGAGTTCTAAGCTAGCCTGGCCTATACAGAGTCTGTCTCAAAAATAATTGAGTATGATACAAACAAATTTTCAATGTAGCATCCTTGAACTTAAGATCCAGCTTCACATTTCTACAGTAAAAAGGAATCTATGGTCTACTGCCAATCAACTACCAAGATGTTAAAGTATGGGCATAGCCTCTGGTTAACTACCCGACAGCATCTTACAAACCCTGCAGTCTTTAATGGAAAGCTTCTGAAAATAATGCACAAAGATCCTATGCTCCCTCGCTGCCACACTTGGAAGGCAAACCTAAGGGAATAATGCCAGGAAAGGTCAGCCATACCCTTCTGTCTGAAGCCCGCAGCCCCCTGGAGATCTGTCAGTCCCTGGTGATGTCTCTATTTAGTGCTGTCAGTGGAGACGGGAGAGGCACAGAGGATTGCTAATGACTTCTGCTAACTGGAGCACAGAGGGGATGCTGACTGTAAGCTAGACATGCTCCCTTCAGGGAAAAGGAGTCATAACCCGATGTGTGAGAGTGAGAGGAAGCAGAGAGGACCATGGGATATTATTCATCAGCATCGCCATTTCCATCACTTTGAATCCATTCTGCTGTTCTGCTCTCTGTGCTGGGGGGTGGAGAGGGAGAGCCAAGTTACCCTATGCCTTTATCTTTTGCTGATTTTAGTATCAGTGCTGCTGAAGCAAATACACAGGGGCCCTCACAACCCAAGACGAACTGAGGGGGAGGCATGTCTGAGAGGAGAGAATGGTTCAAGTTCACTGAAGAGAAAAACAAAACATCAGCTTTCTGTTTGATGAAAGGGCGGTGAAGACCACATGGACGGTCCACAACAAACCTTGAAGGAGGAATCAATTACCTGGGACCAGGAGGGAAATTACAGGCGATTCTAACAGAGCAGCGTCTCCCCAGAATTACCATGGGAGCCAGGCATGATAGGATGAGCATCTTTTGCTTTTCAGCTTAACGTCACCGGTAGTTAACACAATCCCTACTTCTGTGCAGCTGCAATCCGTCCAGGGAGCTATCTTTCTCTGGGTTCTCTTGTCTCACTCTGCACCGGCCTGGCATGCAGCAATTTCAGAAGAGGGCTAATATAATTAGAGTGAAGATGGGCCATTATGCTGTGAGAAAAGATGACATCTGTCTCATATTGGCCTAGCAACAAGTTCCCATTGCCTCGGTGAAACTCATCTGTCAGCTGTCTGGGGTGTGTTCCCTTTTAAGTAATAACAGGCAGGCAGCATCTCATCCCACTGTCAGTCAGCCTGCAATCGCCCTCACACCGCATGCTTCAGTGCATCCAGCAAGGAGACCTCCCCTGGCCCCTTTATTAGAAGGCTGAGCAGTGCCCTGGTGGTGTTCTAACAAGGACCAGGCAGCAGGATTAAGCACTGTGACAAAGAGGATCTAATAGGCTCCAAAGTGGTGCATCTACAGACACGCTGCCTGACTCGCAGACACAAACTCACTTTGCTCACTCCTCAGTCGGGAGGAGCGGGCAACTGGGGGAGCCAGGCAGCACCTTGATTAGCAGTGACCCTATGACCAATGCTGCTATGAAGATCATCTATCACTCAGAGGCTTATTCTGCAATTGCAAATTGGATTTTCCATTTTATCACCTGCAAAAGGACCACATATGCCTCTTTCTCAGCCCCTAGTACAGCCAGCTTGGCTGTGCGGTGGTAATTGTGTAAACTCTAAATCATGCAATACAATCATTCGCCTTGCTGGTTATAAACGTGATTGAATGCAATAGGCAACCAAGGCCCCATTAATAAGCATGCTCATTTTCACTTATGGAAATTGGTTGTTTCCCGTAATCACAGTGTGAAAATTTTTCCCGAGAACTCAAGATCCTGACATGTGTGGCCAGGAGCACCGTTTATCACATTGCAAGCAGGACAAGGCGGGAGAGCTGGGTAAATTTTTCATATCATCAAAATGGCATTTCCTCCCTCCCCAATTTCACAATGATGCCACAGAGAGCATTTAAATTAATGTACTCTGAAAGTCAGGTTCTCCCTCACTCATAAAAATCAAAGACCACGGTCTAACAAGGCTAAACTAGAAAACCACGGCAGACTAGGGATTCCATCATTCAGATCCCAAGTTTGCCCAAGCCCAGGTAACTGACGCTCATGAAGGAGCTCAGACAAGATCGCATGGTAGCTGGAAAGTACCCCCTCCCCTGCTCGGCAGCCAATTCCCACAAAGAATCTAATGACAAACAATGACTACACAACATAAAAGGTATGTTTATAGTTGTCCCATATACAGACTATATACATATATATGCATATAAAACTTTATAATTTTCATTCCAATGTACAATGTGTGATTATAGCTGGCTGACTATGCAAAGTCCCTCTGTCTTCAGTTCTATTTTACTGAATGAAAAATAATAACAGCTTATAAGATGATACCCATGCTGCAACAGAAAATACTTGTAATAATAATCTCAGGGACTAGAATGCTCACTATGAGGTGATGAGACAACAGTGATATTGTAAGTGGGATTAGCAATTAAAATAGACATCTGTATGAACTGGCCTAGAAAGATGTCCGTGTTTCATTTTTTTAAAGTATTGGTAATCTTATAATCATTTTTTAAACAAAAGGCAAAAGGAAAATAATCTCATGATATGCATATAATTAAATTTTGTGTGTAAAATAAAAAGAAGAAAGGGATATATCACAAGTATTAATGTTCATTTCCTCAAACAGAAAAAATTAAGGTGAGACAGAGATGTGAACCAGCAAAAAAAAGGGATAAAATATTTTCCCTTTCAAGAACGTAATGTTGTAGTAAGTGTGGCTAATTTTCATAATTTAAAAAAGATTAAAGATGAAGAGATGAAAGGACCTTGGAAGCGTTTTTGTCAAAAACAAATTCAAAATCTATAGTGCATGGTAACTACTGCAAAGAGGAGCCTCAGATCTGAGAGGGCATCTTCCTGTCACTGTGACCACCGCAGCGGCTCACTCAGTCTCACACAGAGGGCGGTCTCTCAGGTTCTAAAAGGCTTCAGAATCTCGGTCTGAGGTTGCCCCTCTTTCTGTGCATCATCAGCGCAATCAAAGGAAGGCAGGATGTCTCCTGACAGCTCTCAGATTTATTCTGCAGGGAATGCAAGGCCACACCATCATTCTGCCAATTGTCGGGTGAGCCTTTCTTGGGCAGGGTCAACCTCTTTTGAAAATAGGTATTCTGTTTATTTCAGGCATGCAATCCATGGATGCTTTATTATGCATGATAAGATAAACAGTTATTTTTCCCAGCTAGTCCAGGGAAAGGTATAATTTAAATTTTAAAAGATTATAAAGCAAAAAGAACCCCCCGCCCCCCCACCATCCCTCTAAATGGATCCAACGAAAGCAGCTCCTGATGTATGTGAATGCGAGAGCAAACAGGTCCAGAAGCCTTTCCCATAGAGAAAAATCACATTTTACATTATTTCCATCTCACATTCTTCTTGACCATTTTAAATACAAGGTCCAGAGTAATATGGGACGGGGTAGCTCTTGCTCACTTGTAGATATGATCACCTAGTAACAAAACAGTGAGCATCCCCAACACACCACCACTACAGCAGCTTCATTTTGCAAGTGGCAATGGCCACTAATAAATAATTCATGTTCTAAACCTGGCATTTGTTTAGGACCTCCCTATCACTCGTCTAAACATGGGAGGCAATACAATTTTTGCCTGCCAGAGTCCTCTTGTATTGTTCAAGTAATGTCATATCTTATTTATAGAAAAGAAGTCCCAGATTCTGTGTGTACTGACTTAGCGACCAGGAGACTGGGCAAACCCTGTGCTCTGTGGAGCTTAGGTCTCCCTGTCCGCCAAGTGAGAGTAATCAATGGATAGCACTGTGGATGAGTGTCAAGGACAGCCCATGAACTGGTTCTATGGAACGGAAAGTATCATAGGATTATGAAACACGATTTCATTATGATTTTAAGTAAAATCTACCACGTGCATTTGACAAACATTTCCCTAGTTCTGTGAGTTCCCTTAAGGATCTGACATGTAAACTCAGAAAACTGCCATTCTTCTGAGGGCAGGGTCCTGCGCATAAAAGATTGATAATCAAGAATAAAGATAAGGTGGTGTGTGTCTGCAATTTCAACACCCAGGAGGCGAAGGCAAGAAGACCTTTCTTGGGTAACAAAGGGAGTTCCAGGTCCACCTAGGTTACATAACAAGAGCTTATCTCAAAATAAAGTGAGGATATAATGCAGTTTAGAAACAATGACTGTATTTTGTTTCTTTGAAGACTGAGTGATTACTAGTCAAGAGTGGTTTGTTACATCTTATTGAGTGGCTTCCCCAAGAACAGTGGCCATGACTTGTTTTAAACACTATGACACTCCATCCCAACAAATTCCCTTGCTCGTGGGGCTACTGAAGGCTTCCTTCCAACCTCTTGAGAAACCAGAAATGCCAACCCTGAAGAAGTCTCTGGTAATGTGGAAACCCAGTGAGAAGTCATTTATTAAAGAAGTATAAACTAATAACAAAATTTATATTTAATAATAAGCTGCTGCATTACCCCTTTTAATTGAATTGATACAGCTGTCATCAACCCATCTTCACAGCCATTTCACTTTAATAAATAGAACTTTTTCCTTAATGACGAAAAACTTTTTCAGTTAGTTTAAAATCAAGTTAGCACACTCCCGCAGACATTTTTAGTAAACCCTCACTGGCAGGATTCAGTATTCATGACTGTCACTTAACTGCTTGCTGACATAAGTAAATAGAAACTATTATTTGTTTTTCTCGTCTTAGAATGTCCTCCAGCCTTTACTTTGCTACAACCATATTACCAGTGGGAAACAACTTGAAGGAGGAAGGATGTGTTTTGGCTCATGGTTTCAGAGGATTCAATTGGTTATGGTGGGGAGAGACTTTAGAACATGACCATTCACGCCATGCCAGGAAAAGAATCAGGCAGCAAGACAGGAATCAGGCAGGGGCTCACCTGCAATGGCCTACTATCTCCAGCCTGACTTCATCTTCAAGATGGCAGAATCTTCCAAAATCGTACCACCAGCCCATGGGACACATTTAGTCTTTCAGACCCTATGTATTCTATCAGAATGGTTTAAACCATGAAGAATGGAAATTCCAGGTGACCAGGGTTCTAGAAATGGAAATGTTCTCTACATTGCTGGTCAGAACAGCAATCTGTACCTGTTTTCTGAACGGCTGTTAAAAAGTTCAGATGATTTGACTAAGGAATTTGCATAGTGGTGAACATACAAGCAAAACTATTCTGAGAGATTTAATATTGTAAGTTTTCGATTTAAGAATTGTTGGCATTCTCGCTGGACAACTAGACACAGCTTAATGCCTAAGACTTGGTTAATAAGTCATGAAACACTCATAGATGGCATAATATGGAGTCACAGGATTTAAAATGTTTACAAATAAAATTTAATGGCATGGGCTCATGGTCATGACATAATATTAAAGGCTGAAAAGTAGGCTGCAAAACTCAGAAAACAATCTTAATTTCTACAAGACCATGAATATAGACATACTAGGAAGAACAGAATATATACATATAAAATATATGCATACAGATGGAGAAAAACAGAATTAAATGCATTTAGGAAACTGGTTATTACTTGATGATGGGATCATGAATACTATACATTTCGATGTTTTTTAGGTATTTGGGGAAGTATAAGTTACAAGTATTTTCTCACATTCTGTAGGGCACCTTTTCACTGTCTTCTCTTTCCTTCCTTTCTTTCCTCAGTCTCACTTTGTTCCTCAGGTCACTCTGGAACTCCTCAGTTCAAGTGATCCCCCTGCCTCACTCAGCCCCTATACTGGGATTGCAGCAGGCTCTGCTACTCTTAATGATACTCTCTGTCTTTTGACATACATTTGCCCCTCCTACAAAGTTCAACTTTTCCATTTCCTCTTTTTTTGCCTATGTCTTTGGAATCATATCCAAAACCCACCAAAGCTAATGACATGAAGCTTTTACCTTATGTTTTCACCAGAGAGTTTTATTGTTAGTTGGAGATTGTCCTGTTGAGTTTTATGTCACCTTGATACAAATTAAAGCCAGTGGAGAGGAGGGAACTTCAATTAAGAACATGCCTC
Organism: Bramus lutescens; assembly: GCA_001685075.1. Lineage (NCBI taxonomy): Eukaryota > Metazoa > Chordata > Mammalia > Rodentia > Cricetidae > Bramus > Bramus lutescens. The sequence continues at coordinate 132,921 of LOEQ01001479.1, read as the reverse complement.
CACAACACTGGGCTATACACAAGCCTGGAGGGAATTTTTCTTAGTTAGTAACTGATGTGGGAAGAAAGACCTAGCCCATGTGGGCAGTGCCATCCCTGAGCAGGTGGTTCTGGGTTTTATAAAAAAGCAGGCTGAGCAAGTCATGTTGAACAAGCCAGTAAGCAGCACCCCTTCACAGTCTCATCATCAGCTACCGCCTTTGGATTCACGTTCCGCTTGAGTTCCTGTCCTGACTTCCTTCAATGATGAACTCTGATGTGGAAAAGTAAGCTGAATAAACCCTTTCTTCCCCTAATTGCTTTGGTCATGGTGTTTCATTGCAGCAATAGAAACCTACCTACGCCACAGGGCTTCATTTCGACCTTTGATCCTTTTGCTGTTTGCATGTGTTGTTAGGGAAGAGTTTGATTTACTGTCTTTTGCATGTGGACATACAATCTTCACAGCATCATATCTGGAAGGAGTTGACTTTCCTCCATTGTATGGTCTTAATATTCTCATTTAAAAAAATCCTAGCCAGGTCTGGTGGCACTCAAATTTAATCCCAAGCACTCAGGAGGCAGAGGCAGGTGGATCTCTGTGGTCTACAAACTGAGTTACAGGACAGCCAGAGAAACCCTGTCTTGAAAAAAAAAATCTTTCAAGCAGCCTTGTACCCTTCCTCCCTCCCTTCCTTCCTTGATAAGAGCTGTGACTATGGTGAGGCAGAATTTCAATGCAGGTTTTTGTTGTGTTGTGTTGGTTTTTTTTTTTTTTTGGTTTTTCAAGATGAAGTTCCTCTATAGCCTTGGAGGCTGTCCTGGAACTCTGGAACTCTCTCTATAGACCAGATTGGCCTAGAACTAAAAGAGATCCACCTGTCTCTGCTGCCCGAGTGCTGGGATTAAAGGTGTGTACCACCACTGTCAAGCTTTCTATGCAGTTTTGATTGGCATTTCAGTGATGAGTAAAGAGGCTGGATTCCGTTTGTAGCTTTCAACAGTGTGAAGGAGAACAGGAGCCATACACTGCATGGAGAAGACACACTACTACTGCCATCATGAAAAACCTCATGGAGGAGCTTCCTTTAAAAAAAATGATCTATTGCATAGTATATGTATACTGGGTACACATCTGAAGGAAACAAAGCCACTACACAAAAGAGAGGCCAGCACACCCATGCTTGCTGTGGCATTAGCCTCAATATTCAAGACTATAAAATCAGCCTGTCAACTGCTGAATTGATTAAACAATACACATCATAAACAGATGATACATATACGGAGTAGTACTCAGCCATAAAGAATAAAATTGGACTGGAGGTTATTTCATTAAAGGAAATATTCCAGACACAGAAAAGTAAGTACTCCAAATTCTTGTGTGTGTGTGTGTACTGGTGGTGGCGGTGGGGGTGACAAAAAAGTCCACTCAAAGGTAGAAAGACTCTCAGAGGAGAAGGTGCCTGGCAGGAAGAGGGAGAGCCAAGAAGACAAGAGAGGGTCACGGGAAGAATGGGGATTATCCAAACATGCCCCACATGCATATGAAAATGGCACAGTGCAATCATTCATTTGAATAACTAGTGAGCTAATGATACAAACAAAACCATTTGACCACATACACAAGAATTTACATTAGTGTTCTCTATTCCACTGGTCTGTATCTGAAATCATGATAGCACCCTCTATTTTATTTGAGTTTTGCACTGGGGCTAGAACCCAGGGCCTTGTTGACACCAAGCAAGAGCAGCGCCCCTGAGCCACATCCCAATCCCTTCCTTCTTTATTTTAATTACTGTTTTATATATACATATAAAACTTCATACATGTTTTAAATTTATAAAGAGTAAGTCATCTAGATTTGTTCTTTTTCAGCACTGTTTTCACCATTTGGGCCACTGGCATTTCATGTGAATTCCAGGATTTTTCTTTTATTTGTATAAAAGGTATTGTTGGAACTTAACGGAGATCCAATTAAATGCATGAATAACTTCCAGGAGCACGGCACAATTTTATTAACAGGCAGAATATTGAATATTTTTTACCAGGCTACACTTATCAAAAGAATCCCTATGCAACAGTCACAACATACAAAGATATACTTTCATGTAATCTGATAATATATATGCTTTTAAATGAATATCACATGTAATTCTAGGTTGACTAAGACACTGTCTTTAAAATAACACAATTTCATTATATTCTCACTTATGAAAATCAGCATACGGAGATAAGGGACTTGGAAATATCTCAGGCGACTTTTCACTACCAGGGAAAGAGGAGAGATGGGTTTGAGGGAAGGCAAGGCAGAGAAGACTCCCAGGGTAGGGTGTGGCTGATAAACAGAGCACAGTAGGACTGGGGTGTCCTGGGGGAAGTCTGAACTCCTGGGTTCAGATAGAAAGATATCTGGTAAGATAGATAGATAATTCTATCTTAACCCATTTACTTTTTAAATGGAAACCTCTATAATAGTGCAGAGAAATGCTGTGACTCACACTCGGCAATGTGACACACACTTCACAGCCTTGAAGACCCCAAGTGTGCGCATTGCAGTTTTCAATTTTTTTTTTTTATGGAAGTAAGGGTGGGCCTACTTTCTCAGTGGTCCTCCTCTCTAACAAAGATCCCCGAACCAACAGAAGGAAGTGGTTAGACCTGACTAACAGAACCCAGAAAACTCTCTAACAAAGATCTGAGAACTAGCAGAAGGCAGTGGTCAGAGCTGACTAACAGAACCCAGAACTTGCCTGTGTCTAAGGCCAGACTTTGACCTTCGATCTGCAGCCTCCCTCCTGCACAGACCAGGATACAATCTAGAATTGTGTGCAGTGGCGGAACCCTGTAGCATAGGGATGCTATCAAATTTACTTTCCAAAATATGTAAAAGGGGGAAATAATTTACTAGATAACATCAGAGGAGATAAAATGCCAAAGAAATACAGAATAATGCAATAGGCTTGAATATGATCCCTTAATCTGAACAATAATCACCTCAATAATGTTTCCAATGGCAAAAACTTACTTTTTCCATGTCTGACCTCATAAACACTATCTTAGGAAGAAGCTGGGCTGTGCTATAGCCAATAAGATGAAAGCTGAAGTTCGAATGTCACTGTAAGGCAGCACGAGGCGCGTTCTCATAAGGAAGCAGAGAATGAAATTAACTTTATTTTTTATTTATATATAAATACCCTTGAATCCAATTTTATTAAAGGTTAAGTCAGGGATCAACCACCTACACAGAACCTAAACTTAAGTTATATGTAAAAATGGCTTGTTTCGGCTTTGCTTCCTGCTCGAGAGCTTATATTTTTATTACCTTGGTGCTATGTGTTATATTCTCTGCAGAGGCTATGGGTGATAAGGGTGTGGACACTGTGTCACATAAAATATGTGCTAAGATAATTAACAATGGCAAATGACACAATTGCTAAGTCTACAGGTAAGACTGTAATAACTGGAACTTAATTTTCAATGAATTCCAAATTTTTACAAGCAAAAAAAATTAATGTTTTTAGGCTACATATTAACAATACATTTTAATGAGTGTTGATTAAACTTATTTTCACTGATTATTCACTTATTAGTATTAATAAGAATATCTAGAAAAAAGAAAGTGATAGAATTCTGTTATATGCTCCATGTTTATAAACACATACACGCACAAACATAGATTCTACCTCTAAACAAAATGAAAGCAAGAACTACACACTAGAGCAGAGTAAACTGCAGGGGATTAAAATAAAACTATACATTTTAATAGAGACAACTATACCCTTTTGTTTCCCAGCTGGCAGCACTAATGCTATGGAAACTTTAGGGGGTGGGGCTTAGGTAGGGGAAGTAGGTCTCTGGGAACAGGGAGACATGCTTTGGGGGTTATAACCCGGTCCTTAATCTCCCACCCCTCTTCTAGACTTAATTCCCCCTGCCCTGCCCCCAAAATGACTAGTCCAATCATATGGGACCAAAAGTTGCAAGGTAGGGTGACAGGGGCACTCAGGACAATAAACTCTTAGCAACTATGAGTCAAAGTAAGGTTTCTTCCTAAAAATTATTCTCACAGGTATTGTGGTTACAACTATGTCAAAGTCACTAATACACACCATCTTAGTCTTTAGTGTTGATCCATATTTAAGCAGAATACAGACACATCCACTAACAAAGTCTAAAACTTTTAACAGTAAGGCATAAGAAATATGAATGCAAAGCCAGTATGTGACTCAAGGGAAAGAGTCTACCACACCTCTCACGGATTCACTTTGATAATTTATGAATCCTAACATAAAAAAGCATCACTATAAATAGCACAGTGAAAATGGAGTTCTACCACAATTTTGGATGTGGGTGAGAATGATTATATCATTACATCATGAATTTGTTTCCAGTATTTTTAGAAAGCCAACTGCTTCAGGTTAAAAATATGAAATACTGTCACAGTAACAATTAACAAAAACAGAAAGTACTATCATACTCTACTCAAGAGGAAAACAATCAACAATTACAAAATCATCTTCATTGTGTGAAGGTGTCTCTGAAGCTCAGTTTATTTACAGGGGAAAAAAATAACCTCAAGCTTGAATGAGTCAAACTCTGGCTTGGTTCCAAGCATTAGCACTTACAACTAACTTTTCTGGTTGTAACTGGTTCCCACAGCCTTGCCAATCCCAACTGGCTACTAGTGCCTTCCAAACTCTGATCATTCTGAAACTCTGATCATCACCACCTTGACACTGGCACCAGAAAAAAGAATTTTTTACCCCCCCATCCATAACCTCCTTATATCACTATAGCCTCCTGTTGACACTGCCTTCTTCCAAGCTTAGTTTCATGTCGTGTGTGTATGTGTGTGTGTGTGTCTGTGTGTCTGTGTACACAGGTCTTGTGTGGGTGGTCACAGCTGCTGAGTTTATGACGGCAACGGACATGCCATTTCTAGAAGATGGTACTTTATAGAAGACTCCACCCCATTCTCTGGCTCTTACACTCTTTCCACCCCCTCTTCAGCAATGTTCCCTGGGCCTCTGAGTGGGTGATAAAAGATGTCCCATTTAGAGCTGAGCACTCAGCAGTTCCTGATCCTCAGCACTTTGACAGGATATGAATCTTTGCTTTGACCAAAATAACAGCTTCAAACAGTGAACCAATTCCTTCCATGTGACATTTTACATGTTATCCCTATTTAGTTAATACTGAGCATATGGAGAGTTACAGGAACTTTTCTGTTTGGTTTGAAGCTACAAACTGTGAAGGAAGAGCCATCAAGGGCCAAGTCTCTTACCTGACATCATTTAGAACTGTCAATGGAAAATCCTGGGGATCCCAAAGCTACACTCCATAAAGTAGTCAGAGTCATTGCTTAAATTTTAAACAACTGTTTCTTAAAAAACAATGTCATTCAAGGTCATTAAATGACACTCCAGAGAATCATCTTGTAAATCACTTTCCATCATATGACACATGGTTTGAGTTCGTTATCTAAGTTTACTTTGGTCTTTCTTGCTCCTGAACCCTATTTTGATGTGGGATTCCCCACTATATGCTGTGAATATGTTTTATTACTGTCGGCTAATAAAGAAGCTGTTTTGGCCAATGGCTTAGCAGAGCAAAGTCAGGTGGAAAATATGAATAGAGATATATAGAGAAAGCAGGTGGAGCCATATAGCTGCTGAAGGAGACAGATGCCCAGAACGTTACCCAGCAAGCCACAGTCTTGTGGAAACACACAGATAAATAAAAATGGGTTAATTTAAGATAAAAAGCTAGCTAGAAATATGCATGAACCATTGGCCAAGCAGTGTTGTGATTAATAGAGTTTTTGTGTGATTATTCAGGTCTGGGCAGCTGGGAAACAAATGAGCAGCCTCTGTTAACAAAATGGCATCCAATGTGGGGCAACTACATCCATAAAAACTAAGAGAGCTTAGGAGTAATTCTAGATACAAAAGAACAGAGTTAAGCACAGCTTCTTGGTAGCTGCAATTTTTCAGACAGGCTCTGTTGCTGGTGGCTAGAAGAGGTGCGGCTTCTTTAAGAGATGGCTTCCTAGTTTGTGCTGGCAGAAAACTCTGGCTCTTTCGAGAGGTCCTGCACTTAAGTGGGGGTCTATGAGCAATGTATTACAAATTACAAAATGACGACATAGTCCAGCTGCATCCCTGGAGCTGGGGCGGTGAGCATGACTCATAGAGGTGGTGAATATGCCTCTGTCATGTTGGACTGGGCGGAGCAAACAGGCAAGGCCATGGAGTTGGTCCTGGTCATACCTGCTTAGCATAAAAAAGAGGTCCCCTGCTCAGAAAATGATTGAAGATGCACACACAATAAAGAGAGATTCAGATGAAATAGACCTCTGAATGAGTCACAGCGTTGGGTAAATATACATAGGATTGGGAGAGAGGAAAATGAGTATTGACAGTTAAAAAATAAAACAAAGTCTTTAAAGAGACTTCAAAATTTGGGTCTTAGGGTATGTTACTTAGGAAAAGAGGTTCTGCTTTTGTTTCCACGGAACATGAGAACATGTGGATTTCTTCCAGGCTAATGTGGTTTGATGGAACAAAACTCCCTGAAAGGTTTCTTTGAATACCAACATTACTTCACCCAACAAATAGCAGGAAGCAGATTGTAGAAAACTATGCCCAAATACCTAAAATGATTGTTTATAAATGTTTATTTTCATTCAAAAGGGGTTGATTAAAAGTTATTAATAGTCGCAGTCAATTTTAAAAAATAAGAAGGATATTATAAAGATGAATACTTTGCATTGGTATGGATCTTGGTCTACTGATACATGTTTAAGGTTAATTTTGTTATACTGTGTATACGTATTTCTGCTCTTGTTTAAGGTATTGTGTTTGTGCAGCCCCTTTAAAAATGTAATGTGTAGTTAAGAAATACAGATTAACAGATAGTCATCTAGAATAGTCAAACTGTAGCCATGTTAATTTTCTAGATGTACAGAGATAGATTTCAAATGGATAAGTATTCTTTCAAACCATTCAAAGATTTACAGAATATGGCATTTAAAATGTTTTAAGAATTTAGACTTTTCTTGACAGTGAGACATGTCTGCTTCTGGCATTACCAATTACTTCAAGAGGATGATGAGCATCAAAGAAGCTCTTTATGGAGTTTGCTAGCCATTTGGGTAAGAAACTGCTCTTGCCTGGACTGTTTGATGGTATGCTGTGTGAATGGACATGCAGGACTCACAGAAAAGTGACTGCTAAACTTCCCCAAAGATGGGACATTTCTTCAAGATTTCTGCTTCATGAAGAGTCTGCCAGACATTCAGCAGGATCTAGACATTGTGCAGGATACAGAAGAAAGTGACTGACAAACTGCCAATAAAGGTAAAGCAGTCCTTCAAGTTTCCTGCTTCATGGAAAAGTCTACCAGACACTTTAGGTCTGTAAACTGAAGATGGATGCCCCAATGTTACAGAAGAACTTTGGGTGACTGTCCAGGTATCAAGAAGTCTTGGCCAATTCTACAGTTTTGGAAATGGCTTATAATAAACTTCCTGTTTACTTAGGTAATGTATCCTTCTGGGGTCTTTGAAGAATTGAAGATAGATAGTTATAGTTAAAGATTTCATTAGTTATGATAAAAGATAAACTAGATATAAATATTGTAACTATAATTCTTGCTTGAATCCTGCTTTGTTATATGTAATTCTACTACGTTAAAGTTAAAACCTTCATTTTTATTTAGACAGAAAAAGGGAAATGATGTCAGATTCCCCTTTGTTTGCTGTGAATATATTTTATTACCATCGGTCAATAAAGAATCTGTTTTGGCCAATGGCTTAGCAGACCAAAGCCAGGCAGGAAATCTGAATAGAGCTATATTGACAGAGTAGGTGGAGTCAAGGAGATGCCATGTAGCTGCAGAAGAGACAGACACCCAGAACTTTACCCTGTAAGCCACAGTCTCATGGTGATACACAGATGAATAGAAATGGGTTATTTAAAGATATAAGAGCTAGCTAGAAATATGCATGAACCATTGGCCAAGCAGTATTGTAATTAATATCATTTCTGTGTAATTGTTCAAGTCTGGGCAGCCAGAAAATGAACAAGCAGTCTGCGTCTACACTATTTCCTCAGCTTTCGGATCAAACTTAATTCTTTCATTGATGTTCTTAAGAAAGTGACCTGCACTGCACTTCTCCACTGAAGGATGGTTCCTATTCCTTTCCTTAGCACTCATTTGCTTCCCAACATTCACTACATTTCACAACTCTTTTGATGACGATCTTTCTGTCCTGGATCGTTTTATGTCAAGTTGACATAAGTAGAGTTAACTGAAAGAAGGGACTCTAATTAGAAAATGCCTCCATAAGACAAGGCTATAAGGCATTTTCTTCAATTATTGATGATTGATGGAGAAGGCTCAGCCCATTGTGGTTGGTGTCATCCCTTGGGTTGGTGGTTCTGGTTTCTATAAGAAAGCAGATTGAGCAAGCCAGTATGCAGCATTTTGCCATGGCCTTTGCATCAGCCTGTGTTTGAGTTCTTGTCCTGACTTCCTTCAGTGATAGACTATAATGTGGAAGTGTAAGCCAAACAGACCTTTTCTTTATCAACTTGCTTCTTGGTCATGGTGTTGCACTGCAGCAACAGAAACCCTAACATAAGTTCTCCCGGCAGAGAATATAGAGGTCTTGTTAAGGACAATGCCTGGCACCATTTCAAGCTTTTGTCCCCACAAGCTCTCTAAGGCTTGCTTAGAAAGATCTGTGCCTGTGCTCCTATCATGTGATAGGAACCCAACTGTGGCCTTTGCAGTGTCATTCACTGAGCAGGCAAAAAGAAAATAAAAAGATGCTTGCTTTAAATGGAGATTTATTTGCAACTCACCACTGAAGAAAATACATTGTACATGAATGAACCAGAGCCCAACCCAGACACTTTCTACATAGAAGCTCAGGGCTCAAGGGAAAGTGTGCATTGAAGAAGGTGCGTTACAGTTAAGAAAAGCAAGGCTAATGAAGGGCTTCCTCATGCTGAAAGGTCTCAGGGTCAGCAGGAGTTAGAGCTGGAAGTCAAACCAATGTCTGCTATAGGGACTGGGCAGAGTCAATGTGAGAAAACACCTCTTTGTTTTTCTGCTCACTATGCTGTTCACTCAAGCCCTGCCTATCATTACTTCCCACCACTGTGCTTTGAAATATGAGAGATCAACAGCCAATACCCTTTGATAAGTAGCCTGGTCGGGGCAATTGGCTGAGCATGACTAAAAGAAGGCAAATCATAATTATGACCAAAAGCATATGCTCTATTATGTGAAGAACTCTGAGGAAACACTGGCCTCGAACTCACAGAGATCTGTCTGCCTCTGCCTCCAGAGTGCTGGGATTAAAGGTGTGCGCCACCATGGCCCGGCTAATTGAAAACTTTTTTAAAGCATTGGAAAGATCTCATCCATGCTAGTATGACTTAAGAGCATACCTGAAAGTTCTAACACAAAAGGAAAATCACATGCAAACGGGGTTGATCTGGGTGGGAGGGGAGGTGGGGAAGAATTGGGATGAGTAGAGATAGGGAAAACTGTAATCAGAATATATTATATGAGAATAAAGTCTATTTTCAATGAAAGAAAAAAAGACATGGGCCTATATAATATTTACTGAAAGGGCAAATAGAAAACATTTCTGGACAATAGCAGATAAAGGAAATCAAGATATCTGAAAAGCACATTATTTTAAATACTTAAGGTATTAATGCATCTATCTAAACAACAATATATATCATGCTGGTTGGAGTGATTTGGGCTGAGAGAGCACAGTGCATGAGAATCTGACTTCATTATTCTTATCATTCTAGAAAGAAATGGATGCAGTCAAATATAAATACTAAATATCTTCTTAATTATAAAATATCCACTTTTATTTTTTCATTCTGCAGATAAAATATTTCTTTGAAAGTAATGCTGTCTCTTAAAATCCTTACCATGTGTGTGTTTTTAAAAGAATGGCTGTGCCCTTTCAAAAACAATGGCTTTATCTTTAGGGGAATGCCACGTTGGCCCCAAATTACACACAGAAGAACAAAAACTCACTACAGTTCAATGAAGCATCTGTGCAGGCGTCCTGATGGCAGTTTTCAGATGCTCTTTGATGATGAATGATAATATTCAGCTCATGCTCAGAGACAGCATACAATAATTCTCCATTCCCTGATATTAAAAACCTACAAAAGAACATAAAGCTAGCCTCATATCATAATTTACCCCCTGCAGTTAAAGCACTTCTTTGTGATTAACTTAAGTCAGAAAAGAATAAGAGGTTTCAGGGACATTGGTAGGTGTCGGGGTTAAGGCTAGACAGTCAAGAGTCAAACTCAGAAAGGTAGAGGACAAGCTATCAGATGGAGAGGGTCAAGGACAGATGACTTCGGTTGCACTGAAAGATGCACTATCTATAGGTTTTACTTTACTGTGTTTTTTTAAATAAGGTTTATCCTGATATAACTTAGAAGAGATACAATCAAATGGAAAGATGATTTTTTTATAACCTTCCTCAATTCAGATAGGGATTTGATCCATAATATATCATTTAGACAAAGAAACAAATAGTCATATTCCACTACCATGAACTGTAATGGGCACTAGTTGAGGGAAGAGAAATTTAGACTAGAATGGGTGAAACACTCGCTGTGCCATCCAGCTCTGATTGTTCGAACATGATGCAGACTGTAGTGACAGTAATGAAGGCCTCTGAAGTGAGCTTTGGCAGAAGCCCTAAGATCCAATGTCTCAACCTTGCTGGAAAGAAGGCGAGGAGAACAGTGGGCATCTCCAGAGAAGCCCTGCGAGGGTTAGAAACAACTTCTTGTTCCTAGAGAAGGAAGGAACAGCCATGCAAAGGGCATGTAGGGTTGTGCAGCAGCATCCCAAGGGTCACTAGAACTCAGCTACTAGTCCCAGAGCAGAGGATGTATGAGAAGTGACAGGGCTGTTGCTTAAGCAACTATGTCATCTGAATGAGAACTGCAGCTAGTAAATAGATAACTCATATCATGGGAGCAATGAAAACGTATGAAATGCAGCCTCAGGCAACAATGTGGACAGATCACAAGTTATAATGCCAAATGAAAGAAGACAGAAAGCATGCTGAATGATATGGCTTTATATGAAAGTCAAAACGCGCAGAAGCAAAATATTACACTAAGTGATAAGGTATAAATTATACATATGTAGAAAGGAAGGCCTTTCCAATGACTGCAAGAACCCAAGGCACTTCTGAGGCTCTGAAGGTTACCTATTTATTGATCTGTGCAGTTATCGCTTGAGTCTTCATATGGCAATAATTCTTTTATAATCTTATGGGTGCTGTGCTTTTATACGTGTGTCTGTATGTGTGAGTATGTGTGTGTCTATGTGTGTGTGAGTGTGTATCTATGTGTGTGTCTATGTGTGTGTGAGTGTGTATGTGTGAAAAAAGAGGAAGTACAAGAAAGAACACATGAATAGATATTATGATTATAAATGGATGAGAATAAATGGGCACCTGAGTTAAAAGTGTAAGTCACTAAGATGTGGATAAACCAACATGGCTTATGATATTACTTTAGCAAAATTCACAGGGACATGAGATTTTTATATTCAGACAAATTAACTCTCAAACAAACAGAGAACAAATGTTCTCAAATGCTATGCATTGTGTCTTTCTATGTCTTCCAGAATTCATGTCGAAACTCAGCCACCAATTAACAGCACTAAGAAGTGAGGCCTTAGGGAGGGAACTCAAAAGTGAAAGTGGAGTCCCTGCGGATGGATTGTGCGCCCTTATGAAGAGGCCTGGCGGCAGAGTTCACCCCCCTCTCTTCAGCTACCAGCACAGTGAAGACATGGCGGGTTGCCCCTCTTGTCGTGCAGGAGTAAGTCAGCGTGTATCACAAGAAGAGAGCAGCCCTCACCAGACACCAACCCTGACAGAGCTTTGATGAAGGACTTTTAAAGCTCTGTTGCTGTGAAAATGAATCTCTGTTCTTTGACTAACCCAGTCTCGGGTATTTTGTAATAGCACAAAACAGACAGTGGTACTGAGTATACAGACACACAGGATATAGAACATAAGGCATTTTAGATAAAGCATCTACTGGGTAAGTGAATCAAACCAATTAAACAACATTCATAAAAATCTATGAATCTAAAGTTTGAAATAAAGCTACTATTTAATATTCTAGAAGCCCTAACTTTACATTAATGTTTTGGGAATTAAAAATATGCTAATATTCTTGGTCAAGTAGTAAAATTTTAGAAATTTGATTTTCCTTTCTTAAATTTAAGAAACATTTACTAAGCTAAGTAGTTTATTAGTTTAAATAATGTATACTACTTGTTGATCTTCTGTCTTGACATTTATTAAGTATTGATCAGCAAAACATAAATAATTATTATTTGAGGTGTAGAATATTGAGTGAATTATTGCTAGCTGCTTTCTGAATTCTTTAAATCTATAAAATAACAAACAGACACTAGTTTTATGAGAGTAATACAATATTTTTCCAAATTGTTTTTTTGAGTTAAAAGCTAAATAGTCTTTGGACCCCCAGTATATGTCCCCTTACTTACACATCCCAAGTTTTATCACCCCTACTCACTCAAGGCCTCCTTTTCCCCTTACTGGGGGGAAAGGGCTGTGAGTAGTTAGTGGGATGCTGGGGGAGAGGGTGTCATGTTCCAGGAAATAACCCCACTGGTGCTCATGCAAGAAAACATAATTAAGCTTAGAGGGTCAAAAAGAAAAAAAAAAGGTTCCCAAGTGGGACGGGGGGCCCATTTGGAAGAAAAGGGGTTTGGTGAGAGAGGAGGAGGGGATGAGAGAGTAACACGGGCTAAAAATGTCCAAAACTCTGTGTGTGTGTGTGTGTGTATGTGTGTGTCTGTGTCTGTGTGTGCATGCCCAAAATTGTCAAATAAATAGAAATAAAACAATAAAGCTTTTCTCCCTACTCTACCAAAAAATAAAAATAAAAAAAATAGGCAAACAAAACCCCTAAGATATTTAATGTCTAAAAATAATCCACCTCCTCCATCTCTGTATCCAGTGAACGAAATGAACCGAAGTTTCAAGGCAAGTCAAATCCCCGAACGACAAAACAAGATCTACCAGGCAGCAAGGGGCTGTGTGCGACCTGATCTCTGACGTCGTTTTCCTGTTATCAAGCCAGCACCCTGAACTCCACCGTGTTTTCTCGCATTGTATCCCCAGTTAATGAGGAAGGTGTTTCAAGGAACTAATTAGCAGAATCCCTCACAATGCAGGGTTTCCTCAGAGACGCCTACCCAGTAAAGAGCCCCAGGCCCCTCCCTTCTTACCTGCAATGACAGCTGTCTAGGATTTGAGAGTCCACTTGCCTGGTGAGAACATGAAGATGTTCCACCTGGCTGCACATTTTGATACAATTACTTGGCTCTGATATTTTGGATGGAGGTTAATGGGTACATACCCAAACAAAACATCTGATACAACTTTTCTAATAAACTGAAAACAAATACCCTACTTTTTCTAAGGTTAAAAAAAAGTTGCTTCCAGACAATTGAAGTTCAAATACAAACCAGCAGGAATTTGGTTTTCCTTGGCAACAGTACAGAGCTGTTCAGGGATGGACCACAGCGATGTGCAGGTAAGGCCACCCATCATACCCATCATATAGGTACCAATAGCGCTGGAACATCCAAGTTGATGTATTTACAAACGCAGCAGATATCCAATAGGGGCCATCAGTATGGGCCTAAATTCCAGGAGACCCTCAGGGAGCATTTGCACATTCTTACTCTGGCTCCATCCTGGGAACCCACCCTGAAACCTCCTATGGCACCATGAGTAAACAGCAAAGTGAGAAAATCGGAATTTTAAAACAGTATTCAAGACACCCTTAGCCAAATGGTGTTGTGCTAATGACTTCTACTTTTAGCTGACAAGTCGTGCTATTTAAACAACCACATTTTGCTGCAAGACAGTCTTCAGGAACAGGTACCAAGGCAACCAGGCTGCTGCCGGGCTGTGGGGAGCTGGGGGAGGAAGGACGTACTGATAGGAATCCAAATCACCACCACAAACTCAAAAAATTATCCGAAGGAAAAATGAAGAGCTGGACTTCATTCAACATCCATCTGGCATCTCTGCCAGGAAAGAAATAACTTAGGGCTCCACGTCTTTAACCAGTTTCACATTTCAGAACTACATGGAAGGAGATTCAATGCTGCTCAAAGAGATGATCTGAAAACGATTTCTGTGGCTGACATTTTGGTGATATTTCTGGACATGACATCTTTGGTTGATGACTTAGGTATAGAATATGAAGCTAGTAATCTCTGTAACCTACTCCTGTTAGAAGAGCTAAACAAAACACTGTTGCTGTCAAAATACGTCACCATAGACTCATATACCAAAATAGTTTTATGTCAAAAGCTATTAATCATAATATCAGTATATAGAATGAGGGAGGCAAGCAATATAAATTTCATTTCTTCCCAATATGAATAATAAAAATCTGTCACATGTCTACCTACATTCTGAATCAAACCCCAGAACCAAATCCTGAAACTAAGCAGGGCCTGCTCTGGTGTAGGATGAGCCAGGGCCCACCGTGTGGGGAAACCAGTCAGCAGACATCTACCCTACTGAGGTGGGAACACTTTAACTCTAGCTCAGTGAATTGACTTATGAACTTATATCCAGAACTGTAAGAAAATTAACTAGTATTTTTGTCACTGAATTCAGACAATCTGTTGTAGCAGGACAAAGAAACTAATACAGTGATGGTATATAAAAAGCATTCTGGGTACCTCCAGGCTTTTACAATGAATCGTAATACCACTTCTATTTACTGAGCTGTTTCCAGCTTTAAGGCCCTGTTGACAAAATCTATGCCAGCTGTTGCCTAACGTTACAAAAAGTGGAGTAAAATAAATGTATTTTGGTCTTGGCACAGAAAGTATACAAATGCATGTTTGAACTCTTACAGGAGGCTATTACACATTATTAATGGTATTACAATAACTGAAATATACTTCCAAATCCTGTAATATGTTACTTAACAGTGGTCACCTCGCTGTTGGTTTTCTCAAAAGACAATGAAGAGTAAATGGAAGGACTGGAGAAGGAGTTCAGCTGTAAAGGCGTTTGTTCATGTGAGCATGGGGTTGTGAGTTAAGAGCCCTGAACCCATGTGTCCTAGTTAGGGTTTCTATTGCTGTGAAGAGACGTCATGACCATGGCAACTCTTACAAAGGAAAACATTTAATTGGGATTGGCTTACAGCTTCAGAGGCTTAGGTTTAGCCCATTGTCTTTATGACGGCATGCAGGTAGACATGGTCTGACCCATAGGCAGCAGAAGCCACTGTGCCACTCAGCATGGTTTGAGCATAAGAGATCTCAAACCCTGCTTCCACAGTGAGACTTCCTCCAACAAAGCCACACCTACTCCAGCAAGGCCACACCTCCTAATAATGCCCAGCATTCAAACACATGAGTCTATGGAGATCATACCTATTCAAACCTCCACACCATGTAAAAGCTGGGCAACTCTAATGCTGGACAAGTGCAGACAGGTAGATCCCCTAAGCTTTGGAAGTCAATTTAGATGAATGAATATGCTCCAGGTTTAGTGAGAGCCTCTGTCTCTAAAACGTCAAGTGAAGAGCAATAGAGTTACAATCAGCATTGATCTCTGGCCTCCACACAAACACAGAATGGATACCTGCATGTGCACATGTACACATATACACAGAAAAACAGACACACACACACAAGCACACACACACACATACACAGGGAGAGAGATAAAGAAAGAGCAAGAGAGAGGAAGGCTGCAAGACAATGGATAAGTCCATATACTTAGTAATTAACAGTAGAGAGGCAGGTAGTGGGCAATGAGTGTGAGCTAGCAGAGAAAAGCTAGCTGCACGCCAGTTACCTTTCCTAACTATAATACTCAGAAAGAATTTTTTTCTTTTTACAAGTGCTGGGAGTTGTTATGCACACCTTATCAGAAGGCTGAGCCAGGAGGCTAAGAATTAGATGCCAGCTTGAGCTACTTGGTGGCTACCACACTAGTGCCAACTTGTCTCAAAAAGCACCAAAAATCAAAATAAACAGAAAGATAGGAAGCCTTTGGGATAATAGAAACATAGGGGTACAGTAATCAGAATCTGGGTGAATTCAGGCATCTTCCTTCTTTCTTTAGGCCAATGGCTCATTGTTTATGGCAAATATGGTTTACTGAAATAGCTCCAAGAATCCCATCCTCCCCTCACCACCACAGGCTTTTGCACATTGAGTCTGTATTTAACTGTGACCATTCCTTTGGCCAATGGGTTGCTAGAAATGTGAAATAAGTCAAAGAGCCTGGGTACCTGAGGATACAGCTTGTGCACACGAGAGATAACCTGGGGCATCTTCTGAAGGGACAACCACACAAGCAGGGCTCAGGGGACCCGAAGAGAAAGAGGACACTGGAACAAGCAAACTGTCTTTTTGACAGCAGTGTAAGTCCACTGTACAGTGAGATGATCCAACAGCCATCATTTCGTTTTCTGCTGCTATATAACAGCATCATAGGCTGGACAACTTAAGAAGATGATGTTTTTGTCACCGTTCTAGTAACTGGGACATTCCACATCAAGAGGTGGGCATGTGGTGGTCTTTCCTGCGACATTTTCCCATGGCAGAGGGCATTGAACAGTGAGAACCTGCCGCTGCTCCTTCCTCTTCGTTTTCTGCCACTGTCTTCCTTCCCTCTTCCTGCTCCTCTCTTCTCCTCTTGATAAAGCCGTTAACCCCATCTAGGGAACTGGACCTACAAGATCTCATCTAACTGTGCGCACTTCTTGTGGGGCTCCATTTCAAACACAAACAGCATACGTATGATGAGAGCCTTTGCTTCCCTAACAATCAGCTTTGGGGGGAGCCATTTACAACCACAGCATTCACTGGTCAGTCAGCCCCCAAGCTGAGCAGGCTCATGAAAGATCCAAGGAAATAACGGCCAAGACAGTTCTACGTAGGAGAACTGTAAGTGAACCAAAAAGCTCTGGTCAATATTATAGCTTAAGAACTGACAGTGAGCAATCCAGTAGGCAAGAAAACAGGCTAATCTGTGATAAACTGGTGTTCAAAGAACTGTTAAAGAAACAACACAGACCAGAAAATTTTCATTCATACATAACACAACACACATCCCTAAGGAGCGAGAGACAGTTAATAATCGATAGGAGAAAAGGAGTTAGATTCAATAGTAGCCACTGGTGAATTGCCTGTGCTCAAGTAAATAACCTCTTCCCTCCCACCTAGATCATGTAAGCAAGCCTCATCCTTTAGGCACTGTGCCAGGAACACAAAAAGCTGAGAAATAACATTCTCTTGGATGTTAGGTTGGGTAAGTCATTTTCTGCATCCTCTTACAACAAATTACAGCTAGCTGAGTCTTTTGGATAGCAATTGCTTTCACTGGAGTCAGTCAACTGAAATGACCAAACAATGAACCTTTACCACTGACCATTGATCTTGTTAATTGCTTGTGCCACTACATTTGCTTCTGTGGTTTCCAGCCGGCCCTCTCTTAACACTGTTCCAATTGCTAAATGGTCAAAACATACAAAGTGACAGATTTAGTATTTCACCGGCAATTTAGACAACTGTCAGCTACCCAGTTGTTGTGGGGAATTGTGATTTATTTGTCTCGCATTGTAGCACATAACCTTTTAAATGGAAGAGGAAAAAGCCAACTCCTTTGTAAAGCTTAATATATGACCATCTACCCCTTTACCCTATGAACTGGATTTGAAAGAGAAGGGATCAAGTGAGTGATGTATTTTCCTTCCTGCAGCTCTTCCTTCAGTATAATGCATTCATATACGGGGCTCCCACTATTAATCTTGATTTGCACACTGCACATGAATCCATAGGAAATCTGAGCACTTTACATGAGGGACAGTACGCTGCCAGCTGGCTAAAAGAACCTAAAATAGAAAGTTGAAACAGGACTGTTTGGGGGAGAAATGTTATACTGAAGGCTCTGTGGGAAATTATGGTTCTGTGGGTAATTATGGGGACCTAAATAGTTTCCAAATTACACGTAAAGCTTCCCAAGTAGAAATGTACTCCTGGTTTCATGAGTTGCTCAAAAGAATCAACATCTTCTGACAGTTAACAATAATGGCTTAAGATACAGCCAGTAGCTATTATAATTAAAGGGACTAAATAATGGCACTACACCAAGGGGCATCAAATACTGTTACATACAGCAGTCTGTAAGCAAAATATAAGACAGGTGAGAACTGCTTAGGTCTGCTCCCCCAAACTGATATAAGTCTCAGTATCTCAGAATGTGGCTGTATCTGAAGACAGGGACTTTATGGAGGTGATTTATTTAAAATGGTATCCCATGAGAGTGGACATTAATCCAGTCTCCCTGGGCTCCAGAAGAGAGGAAGACATTTAGATACAGATAGAAAGGTGCTGTGAAGACACAGGGTGAGGCAGGCACAGGGAACGGTGTTCTGTGGACAAAGAAAAGAGGTATGGACCAGACCCTTCTACATCACCAGTACCCAGAAAGATGCAGTTCTCAGGATCAGACCTCCAGCCTTTCTAAGCGGGAGGGAGACCTGGGTTATGACACAATGCTACTTAGAAAATAACACCGCCTTAGGCACAATGGTGAAGAGGTGACCTAAAAAAGCAATGAAGACCCAGAGATTGTCCTGGGTGGCTAAAATATGAGAGGAAAAGGATTTCAAAAGATGTGCTTAGACAATTGTGATTAGATATGTACCCTGCTATGTCTGTGAAGAAACACTGTCAGTGAGTGCACAGATGGAAGATAACTTGGTTGTGTAAACAGGAAAGAAAAACACACTATGTTACTGTCCTCCACATGGCCAAGGATCACAATGAGTAACTAGACAATAATGCAATAAATGCTTCTAGATATCAGGCAAGATGTAGCTCAGTACTAGACCCATAAGAGAAAGGAGATACACTGGGGAAATCCCATATTCATCCTTGTTTTCTCACATGGATGTTTCTAGGTAGTTACAGCCAAAGCGATAGATCAGACATCATGGTATGGCTGAGTTGAAAAGACAGAAATCACACATGTCTTCAAAGAAAGCAAGGCAGTGGAAAGAAGGGAATTAATAAAAAAAAAAACAAAACAAAACAGAAACCAAACCAAACAAACAAACAAAACAGAGCCACAGAAGGATCTCCACGAGTCAGCGACCAAACAACACTGATGTCTAGTACAAGTGTCCTCAAATCTAGGAAAGCAAAACAAAACTCACCATGGAGGAACAACTGCAGACAGATGTAACGGAACCATTGCTGCAGTTTGCAGAGGACCAAAACTAAGCCCAGACCATGCTGAATGTAGAGCCCTCACTGCAAACATGGTCACACACAGGAAGTCTATGAACTGCGGTAAGCTAGTCCCAGAGTTAACCTAGTATGCATGGATTGACCTCATTAAGCATTACAAACACACCTTGAAAGAAAGAATACCTTGAAGGAGCTACTTTGCTTGCAGGTAAAGTAACTCTCCGCTGGACTTAAGCTCAACTACCTGCAAAGGATGATAACAGAGCTTTTGTACTCAGAAACACACTGTGTCAGGCAGGGATGGAGTTCAGTCTGCAGTGTGCTTGCCAGACATGCGGGAGTTGTAGGATCAAGCTCCAGCATCATATGAACTGGGTGAGGTGGTGCATCTCTGCAAGCCCAGTGACAGAGAGAGGAGAGCAGGAAGCTAGAAGTTCAAACATCCTTGGCTACATGAGCAGTTTGAGAGAAGCCTGGGCTACACGAGACCCTGCCTGATAAATAAATAAAGAAATTTAAAGAAATTTAATTAAAAAATATATATGGCCTCTATATATCATATGTTTATTTATTCATTTATTTATACATGTTGTCTACCATGCAATAGACCAGAAAACAAAATAATCAAAATTTTAAAGGGTTAAAAAATATATATGCTAGAAATTATGCAATACTGCAAATCTGAAATCAGTATTAAAAACTCTCAGAAATGGCAAATTCTGGAAAACCAAAATTCTCAATTTTGAAACAATTAAAAAGCCAAAGAAGGAATCAGAAGGGGAATTAGAAACCTTTTTAAACTGAAATATAATGAAAATACAGAATATGTGACATGCAGTTAATACAGCAACAAGGGAAATTTTTATATTTCTAAATGCATATTATAGAAGAGTCATTAAAAAATTTAACTTTACACTCAAATCTTAAAAAAACTGAATTGAGAAAGGAAAGAATAAGAGGAAATTAATAAGCAATGAAACATAGAGTAAAGAAACTACAACTACAATGCCAGGTCTCTGAAATGACTAAAACATATTTAATCAAGTATCTGACCCACTCAACGGTGGTAGGAAGGAGAGAATAAATGCAAATTCCAGCTCTAGCAAACAAACTTGGACAGCATAGATTTAGATGCTACACAGCAGCTTAAAAGGTGCACACAAGAGTTTTGAGGTCCTAAATTCCACCAGACACTAAGAGAAATAGAAAGCCTTCGGAGAAGTGGATGGTTAAGACTATTGATAAAACCCCACACCAGGGCTAGAGAAGCCAGAGAGACAAGGCTGACACTGAGCGGACCCTTCCTCCCTCTACCTGGTCTGCACAGCACCAGACATAGCCATGCAGGCTGGAGAGGGAGCAAAGGCTTTCCTCTAGGTAAACGCTGTTCAATGGTGCAAGGTTGGAGCCCGTAAACACCCCTACCCAACACACACACACAGATTCTAGTTAACAAGGTATGGTAGTTTGAATGTAATTGACTTCCATAATCTCATAGGGAGTGTCACTATCAGGAGGTGTGGCTTTGTTGAAGAGGGTGTGGCCTTGTTAGAGGAAGTGTGTCACTGTGGGGCAGGTTTTGAGGTTTCCTATGCTCAGGAGACTGCTTGGTGTCTTAGCCATCTTCCTGTGGCCTGCATATCAAGATGTAGCCAGCATCATGTCTGTCACGCTCCCCACCATGATGATAATGGACTGAACCTCTGAAACTGTAAGCCAGACCCGTCAATTAAATGCTTTCCTTATAAGAGTTACCGTGGTCATGGGGTCTCTCCACAGCACTTGAAGCCTTACCTAAGACACAAGGTGATCACAACCCATTTGTGGTTTCATGGGAGCACCCTCCTCACTGTGGACAATGGACCAGAAGGAGAAAGGCGATGGTCCCATGGAGGAGGCTGTTTGAAGTTGAGCAGCCCTCTGAAATGCCTGGGCTCAGAAATGTTTTAGATTTCACATTTGTTTCAGATTTTGGAATATTTGCATTTACATAATGAGATATCTTAGGAATCGGCCCAAAGCTAAACATAAATTCATTTATATCTCATAGCCACCACAGACACAGCCTGAAAGCAATTTTACACAATAGTTTTAACAGTGTCTGTATTTGGACTTCAACTCGTCACAGGCAGTCAGAAGAGGTTTCCCACTGACAGTGTTATGTTGGCCCCCAGAGTCTCAGACGTTTGGATTAAGGCAAATGAATGTACATAGCAACCCAGGTGAGAAACAAAGGAAGGCAACAGGTGTGCCACAGGGGAGCCGAAGACAGTCCCACAGACTGAAACACTAATGTCATTCCGATCTTGCAATGTTTAACCATTTGCTTCATTACTTCCTTCTTTCAGAGATATTTGCTATCGGAGGGGGAAAATGTTTCATTTACAACTGTTCACCCAAACCAGGAGACATAGGAACACATCCTACACAGAAACTAGGTTGAAAAAGAAGATTGGGTATGGCTGTCCAAGGAGGTGGCTTTCTCTTAGCATTGCAGATCAGAGCTTCCAACCAGACTTAAGTACACATGGCACATTTAGATGCTCTCATCCCACAGCAGTCAGTGTAGGAGACTAAAACTGATGAACGTGTCAAGAGTTCATCCCAGAAAGGTCCAAATAAACATAGTCTTAAAAGTTGACCAGTGATGAATTATGATGAGTGTAGTTTGGGCTTCATCAACACTACATCCCTGACGTTGACAATATGAAGGACAGCCATTCCCATTCTACACCATTCCCAGCTCTGGTATCCCGAAATGTTCACACTCACGTTTGTAATAGCATTTGAGGTCAGTCTGAACAGAGGGCTGCTCATTTACTTCAGCTAGGAGTAAGACAAAGGGGATACTTTGAAAAGAGATGCCACGGAACTGGGAGACATTGTCTATGTGTTCAGGGGGTAAGAACTGTGTTCACAGACACGCCTGTGGAATAACAAAAATTAAATCCGGGAGCTTGGGTATTGCCGGCATTTCTCTCAGGGCAAGAACACATTTAGTGTCCTATTAGATCAAAGGATGCCCACTGCAGACAGTGGCATGCTTTACCAGCTGGCCACACACAGATTGATGTGTGTGTTCAATCACACTGAACCTGACATGCCTCCGGAAATTTATACTGCACAGCGGAAACGTTTGCTATGATACAGCTTCCCACTCCCTTGAAGGCAGTAACTCACCAGGTAGAAATACAGCTCACTTAGCAGTTTTAAAAATCCATGCTTAAAGTATTTCCAGGGGCCAATGTTTCACCGGAACAGAATAGATAAAGTGGGACTTGTTAAAAAAAATATGGTGGAGGAGGCTTGAGAGGGGGTCATTTTTGATTATCCACTAAGACCATGGGGAATCAAAAGATATGAATCATGGTTTTTTGTAAAGTCTGGTGAAAGATATATTACCAACAGGAATAACATGTAAGAGCCAGCCAGCAGTACCATCCAAGTCAAAATTCAAAGTTTGGCAATTTTTTTTTAATTCCTTGCACTTCCTTTTTTTTTCCCAGATGAAATTAGGGAACATATTTGGGATCATTACAATCTGTCATTTAATGGCATATTTTACCTCCTTGTAGGCTTGATACTAGCATGTTTATAAACTACCAGGAGGAACACTTACTTTTGAAACTAAGAGATCTGAGCTAAAATCCAGATCCTCTGAACAATAGACGATGTCAATGATGTAGGCAATGACGGGCGAAGCAGAGACGCTGGAGTCACCTTACAAAGAAGCCAGAAAGCTCTTCTTCCAGAGAACACAGAACTGAGAGCTTAGGAGACATTTTGCAAATAGAGACATTTGGGTTATAAACTAAGGTATTATATAATTCTATTAAGTTCAAAAACAGGCTTAAAGTGTGAGTTACCAATTTTGTTTCATATACAAGTAAGAAGTGACATGGCTTTTGGCAGAAAGAAAATCTTTGCAGGGGCAGGAAAGATTGCTTAGTAGTTAGAAATATTTTTTGCTCTAATAAAAGATTGAGTTCAGTTCCTTGCACCTGTGTGTGTGGCTAAACTGTAACTTTAGCTCCAGGAGTGATCTGATGTCCTCTTCTGGAACTTTCACTTATGTGCACACACCCACACATAAATATACATAATTAATACACTGGAAACGAAGGAAGGGAGGGAGGGAGGGAGGGAGGAAGGAAGGAAGGAAGGAAGGAAGGAAGGAAGGAAGGAAGGAAAAGAGGGAAGGAGGAAGAAGGGAGGGAGGGAAGGAGAGAGAGGGAGAGAGGAAGGAATAAAGCAAGGAAGAAAGCAAGCAGACCAGCCTTTGTCACTTGGTGTATCTCTTCAGCCACATCAAGCCACATGCCAATGATTTCACAGAGTTAGCATTAGGTCTTTTACAGTATCTTCATTAATCTACAGAGATTTAAAAACCAAGGTGTTCTTTAGAGAGACCAATCTATATGTTATTCTGTTCTAAAAAGATATAAAGCAAAGAAGCCAACAGCCCATGGTCCTCCTTTTCTTAACCTCATGAACATAACCGCACACAGTGGCCTGACTTCCATACTCCACATCCTAGAGCGACTCCTCGTATAACTCTTCTTTTCTCATGGCTAGGATACAATACTTGACAGAAGAAAATGAAGGGAGAAGCAGCTTACTTGGGCTCGGAGTTTTGAATGATACAGTCTATATGGAAGTGAGGGCAGAGTTGCAGAAACAACAAGGTTTTTAGCAGCAGGAGCCTGTGGCTGCTGCTTCTCACATCGTGGCTAATCAGGAAGCAGAAAACAGACTAGAATCAGAACTGGGTGTAACCTTCAATGCCTGTTCTTAGTGACCCAATTTCACCAGCTAGGGCTCATGGCCACAAAGTCCCTAAACAATGCCACCAGCTGGGACCAAGAGTTCAAATAATGAGTCCGTGGGGAGTAGGCATTTCCGGTTTAAATCATTACAACTCCCATGGGTCCTTGGCATGTTGTTCAACTTCACACAGCTGTCAGTTACTCACCCACTAAATAGGGAGAAACACCCCAATTTTACCACGTTGTTGGAAGTTCAAATGAAATGATATGTATAAAAATGATGAGTAGATACATTTACATACTCAATAAATATTAGTCTTCTCTTATATTCTTTGTGGATTCTTCAAGGTAATACAGAAAAACAAGTAATTTTTTAAACAAGGAAATAAAAGGTCAGTATTCACAGGTGCTCAGGAACCTATTGGCTCTCATTTCTTGTCTCCTTTCTTCTACCTTCTCCCTGGCTCATCTTAGAAACCTTCCACACACTCAGCTACACACACCAGCTACTTTTGTGTCACTGTGACAAACACCTCGCAGCAAAGACTCATGGTTCTGGAAGTTCTCTGTCTGCCATGATTGGGAAGGTAGGATGGTGATCATGGTGGTAGCAGCAGCAGCAGCAAGCAGAGGGCTGCCACAGCCAGGGGCTCCAAAAACCAGTACTTGTACCCAACTTATAGCAACCCCTCAAAGATTCCATAGCTTTCCATCTAGAGAATAAGCAGCCAACTCATAAGCCTGTGGGATATTTCAGATTCAAACTGTAATACTATGCTGCTCCAAATTCCAGGTTTCACAAGCACATCTGTGCCTTTAGTAGTGTGTTCTCTGTTGTTTTTGCAGGCTTCCTATAGGTGCAAAGGCCAGAATCAGTCTTTGCCTCTTCTGAAGGGCACAGAGAAAAGAAATAAACAAAATAATACAAAGAAGTATAAGGGAAGAGCCACTGCAGAGAGTCCCCACGGGGGAATGCTTGCTGGGTGCCAGCACTGCCCTCTGTGTGGAAGGCTGGAACCCAAGTCAGAGAGTTATGGCAAGACCTGCCAACTCAAGTATGCAGAGGCAACTGTGACATAAATGTATCAGGCCGGACATAAGAAACAACATGAGTTCATTAAAGCTCAAGGGACATTCTTAGCATTTCTACAGGGGCCTTTGAAATGAAGGGTGTCTATTATATAGTTTTAACTGCCACCCAGACCAATCTCTGCCCATTAGCACTCCATAAACTAAATATCTGAACCCATCTGTTTCTAGTAAATAATAGGATTATTATTCTTATTAATTTACTTATATTTTGGGGTTTTTTTAGACACATGTGTTGCTTTGGAGCCCGTCCTGGAACTTGCTCTGTAGACCACAATGGCCTCAAACTCAGTCTGCCTGCTTCTGCCTCCTGGGATTAAATGTGTGTGCTACCACCACATGGCCAAGATAATTAATTATTTTCACAATATTAAAATTACTTTTTAATCAGTACTTTTGAAGTTGAATGTGTGAGTAAGGCCAGACTAGGCTACCTTGAGGCCTTGTTCCCCCAAAAGTTAAATTAAACATAAAATAAAATAGAAATTTAAAAATACATAAAAATAATGCGTGTTAGAAGTATCTTCATTTTCATTTGATTGGAAACAATTAAACAATGAAGGCAGCTTGGATATTGGTCCTGGTGGACTAAAGGTAACAACATAGATCGAAGGAGCCAACTGTTAGTCAGATGTAGCAAGTGATCCATAGGTGGCTTTCCTCATCAGGTTCACCTACGTGGAGACAGGAGCTGAGGCTGAGTCGAGCTCACCTGAGTTTGTCTACTGTCGCCCGCAGTGTCTCACTCCTTGATTCAATCTCAGATGTATTTGTCTCCATAAGCTTGTAAAAGAGTCCACACCATGGCCTTTCAATACTCTCCAAGCTTCTCAGGGAGGCTTCAGTGACTACAGTTGCATATGAGTGTTCCTGTGTACATGCAGCCTTTCAGGTGCTCTTACATGAAATCTACATATCTGGGGCTTGCTTTGTTGGGATAGGGTCTCTCACTGAATCTAGAGCTCATTAACTGGCTATAATGGCTAGTTAGAAAACACCAGTGACCCACCCACCTTTGTGTGTCCTCACTCCGTAGTGAGGAGCATGCCTTTATGTTCTGTTAAGGATCTGAACTCAGGCCCTTATGCTGTACAAGTACTTTACCATGTGGGTCTGCTCTCTAACCTCAATTGGTAACTATTCACAAGGATTAGCCCTGAAGTTATCAAACCAAACTATGAGGTGGGTACTATGTTCTCTTCCTCTTTACTTCAAGTATAGAAGATAAAACAATGTGTCTTAAGTCCTAAAGCAAAGAATCGGGGTGTTGAGACTTGAATCCAAGTCTAGTGATGAAGACTCAAATAACCATTATATTATATTTTCTGAAAAGTCAATGGCAAGTGACAATAAGAGAAGACACTTGTAATCAGCAACTTAACTGACTAAAACCAATCATTGTTCTCCATGCCTATCTCAAGAAGAAGTATTAATCCTTTGCCTGCCAATGTCCACAAGAAAGAAAAAGAGATATGACACATAAACATTAGACTAGGTGAAGCAGTGTTCTTAATCCTGTCCATTCTGGACAAATGAGAGGGCAGACTCAAACACTGACACTTATTCCCTGGAAGGGATTTATATTAATCTTCACCTTTTTCAAGGGAGTTAGAAAGAATATGTACACTGCTCAGAGTTCTTATAACAAAACACACTACCACTCCCCAGCACATACCGTCGGACATTGAGCCAGCTCACCCTGGACATCCCGGGAACTGCTACACATCTCACACAGTACCTTCCCTGGTATATATCTACTTAGCAATGTGAGTTTTTCCCTCCAATGGCAATGCCTATGTGGTACACGTAAAGGGAAGGTTCCGGGATTTTCTAGAAGTCAGACATGGATCTATAAAGAGCAAGTCAACAAAACCAAGGAACACTGAGGAAGAAGACATGTGTCAGACACACGATTCCCATCCGTAGCCAGATCTTGCCACGCCTTCACCTATCTTGTGTTCCCTCTTGTATCAGTCTCCTAACACAGCTGTCACAAACTGCCAGAAGCAGCATCCTGGTGCATCAGATATCAGTTCTCATACAGCGCAGAGTTTGCAAGTCTGAAACTCCATGGAACAAAGCTGACATCAAGGTGCCAACAGGGTTGCATCCTTTCTGGATGTTTTAGGGGCAACCTGTGCCCTTGCTGCCTGTGCTCCTCAGCTCACAACCCCACCCACCATGACTCTAACTTCATCCAACATGACCCCAACCTCTTGGGGATCACCATCTTTCCCCTGACACCACTGGACTTATCCAGGTAATCCAGGATGGCTCTTCATTAAGAGATTCCAGCTAACACTGGCAAAAGCCTACATACTCCCATGTTTTCTGACCACACAAAGTAATAAACTTACAAATTCTGCACAGCTTCTCATGTTGTGGTGACCCCCAATCAAAAAATTATTTCATTGCTATTTCATAACCGTAACTCTGCTACTGTTATGAATGATAATGTAAACATCTTATATGTAGGGCATCTGATATGTGACCCCCCCAAAGGGGTCATGGCCCTCAGGTTGAGAACTGCTGGGCTAGCAGTATCTGTGGAAACTATGTCACTTGGAGGAAAAGCCAGCACTCTGACGCTGGCTTTCCCACTGACCCTCTGTAGTGGGGAGGTTAGAACTTTCAGGAGGTGAGGTCTGCCTGGAGGGATACGACACTGTGGGAAGGCTCTGGAAGTTATAGCCTCGCCCTACTTCCAGTTCTCTCTCTACTTCCTGTGTGTAGATTTGAAAAATGTGAGCTGTCACCTTCCTAATGCCGCCTCTGTGCTATGCCTTCCCTGTCACGATGAACTCTATCCCTCCAGAAGAGTAAGCCCTTTCTCCCTCAAGTCACTTTTAGTCCCGGTATTTATCAAAGCCGTTAAGAAGTAACTCATGCAGTCTGGAAGTCCATGCCCCCCCCACTACCTTCGTTACATTCACACAAGTTTTCTTATTTCTCCCACAGGAGCCACATCAGGACCTCGGCTCCAGCTGCTCCCCCTGCCTGGAAGGCGCCTTCCCTCCTTTAGGTCTCCATTAAATGCATTATAGTTGAGACCTTCTCAGACCGCCTCTCCCCTCTACCCAGCACTCGTTCAGGCCTGACTTTCAACACCATGTGATACAGCATCTCTTCTCACTCTCCTCACTTACCTAGCTCTCTCGGTCTTTGTCAATTGTCTGTATGTCTCCTTCCCTTCCTTCCCTCCATATGGGCTGCTGTCTCCTCTCAGCACCCCTAGCAGATATGCTAAAGAGGAGCTTAATAAATATTTGTTGGACAAGCAAATTCTACTTATTGGGAAGGTCAGTCCTTTGGAATTAAAACAAAATAGCCTAAAGAAGGAAATTAATAAATGTATGAATGAATACAGGAGCAGG
Organism: Bramus lutescens; assembly: GCA_001685075.1. Lineage (NCBI taxonomy): Eukaryota > Metazoa > Chordata > Mammalia > Rodentia > Cricetidae > Bramus > Bramus lutescens. The sequence continues at coordinate 104,373 of LOEQ01001479.1, read as the reverse complement.
TGACTCAACTCCCAATTTATATCTAATACTCTAGAGATATTACTTCTGCATTGCGCTGAGAAATCACCTGACAGAACCAATTTAAGGGAGAAAGGTTTGTCTTGGCTCCTGGTTTCAAAAGGAATTCAGTTCTCTATGAGGGCAATGGCAGTCACATGGGAATAGACTAAGAGAGAGAACTGGGTAGGAAGAGTGGGTAAATTCTTCTAAGACACCCCTCCCCTCGGTGGCCTAACTCTGCCAGCCAGGCCCTACCCCTGAAGGGCTCCACAGCTTGAAGTGGTGCCACAAACTGGGCAGTAAGTGTTTAAATCATGAGTCTGGGGTGACATTACTCATTACAACCACTACAATATAGATAGTCTGACGTGAAAGCGAGAAACTAGAAAAACAGTCTAAGTAAGGAAATAAGTCTACGCAAGGAAAAGAAAAGCCACAGAATTCCAAGTAAGCCCCTGACTTTCACTGTGCTGTGTTCCTTCGTGTCCTTGGATTAGACAAGTCTGAATGCACTGGATTTCTCTGCTCGGCTGAAATTCTCTCACCAAAGAGTTCAAATTACAAACTCTGAGTTTATTAGAAAGATTTTCACAAAAATCTCAGGAGCACTTACCTGCTTATGTAAAAACTAAATAAGCCAAAAGGAAATCACCACACACACACTTTAAAACATACTCAGAGGCAAAGCTGCAGGCAGTGGGTACCACAGAGACAGGAAGTTTGAGCTGAATGAGAGAAGGGGCTTCAGATGGTCACCGGGCATCACGTGCACAAATGAAGGCTAAATCTACTGCGGCGCTTGCTTACCAAGAAGCAAGAATCACACAGACAAAGCGACTGGCTTGGAATGAAACAGCAAAGTAGTAATTCGTTTTGCAAAGCCCATTTCAGGCACATTTTGCATAGTACTCCAGCCTCACCCAAGGACCAGCAAAGCCAGCCATGTGATTGGCCTTACTGCCTCAAACTTCCTCTTGCACCATCTTGCAGGGCTGTTGTCTTTTGGTTCAAACTTGGAAGTGGATTGTCTAGGAATCTACTTTTTGCCATATGGGTGGGTAAGAGCCCATCACAGTGGTCAGGAACGTGGGCCTGGAGGAAGACTGACAGGTTCAAGGACAGCCACATAGCTCATAGCTGGGCCCTTAAGGATATGTTCCAAATCCTCCCTGAGCCTCAGTTTCTCCATCTCTGAAGGTCTGTTTCCCATTCTCACAACTCCAGAAGAGATTGCATGGAAAAGTATGTATCACTGTGCTCCGGCATCCAAGGTCTTACTAGCTATGATTATATTACCAGCTAGCATGTTGCCCTTGGTTTTTAAAATAACCACTGCTCAAAAATCTTTATCTTTATTTTAAATTAGTAACTAGGGTTTCTGAAGAATTTATTACCTATTTCAAACGAAAGCATTCACTTCAAAGTAGAAAAAGACTACCATACAGACGTGGACACTATTTTCTAGGTATGGCTAACAGAAGTGAAGCCATCCAAAGACTTGTTACAATTCTATTCCTAAGTAAAAAATATACACACATTGTTATCGAATAGCTTAAAGGAAATGTCAGAGAAATATGATGGCATAGAAAATTTATGTAAACTAAAAAGGGAATAAGGCTTAAAAATACATAGATAGACCCATTCTGGTTCAAGAAGGCCCTTTTCTAATAAATTATCCAATAAAAGAATTGTCAAGCCAAACAGTGGTGGTGCATGCCTGTAATCCCAGCACTCGGGAGGCAGGGGCAGACAGATCTCTGTGAGTTCAAGGTTAGCCTAGTTAGTCTACGAGCTAGTTCCAGGGCAGGCTCCAATGCTACAGAGAAACCC
>LOEQ01001479.1:65764-76679 GCA_001685075.1 Bramus lutescens | reverse complement strand
AAAAAGAGAGAGAGAGAGAGAAATGTATTCAATGTAGACAGTTTTGTGAGCTTTTGTCCATCTATAAAGCAGGGACAAAAAGCATATCCAACAATGAAATCTTCCCCACTGTAGGAAGAAATATAGGAGAAAGTAAATTTTATTCTAATATAGCTTTGCTTTGTTGTTGAGAGTGTGTAGGGGGGCACCCAGGATTGTGCCCTTGGCTGGACTTGAAAACCCGGGCTGAAGACATGCTCTTGCCTCAGCCTTCTGCACAGCTGGAGCTCCAGCTGTGCATGGCCACACCCAGCTTAATTCAATATTGTCCTCATGAAATGCTAACCATTGGCCAGGCATTTCCATTCACCAGCGGATTCGGGAAAGTAAAGCATTCTCAAAGTAGAGGCAAGCACAGAATGCAGAGAGAGAGAAAGGGGACATACACATCTTCACTGTTACCTAAACAAACTTTAATTTTTTCACACGTGATCACTTCTCATTACTTTCTTTAGTGAAGAGAATAACAGAATCAGCGGCACTGTGGCAAAATGTAGGTGGGAAGCCATGTAATGAAAAAGAAGTTTCACTTACTTGTTAGCTTGTTGTGACTGAGCACCAGTTGTGTGATATGGGCCAAGGAGACTGGAAAAGAAAGAACAAAACAGTCAGGAATGTTAGAGTTGCACTCCCTTCTCCCCCAGGTAGGCTGCAAAATTATTTTCAAAGGTCGAGATGTCTGCCACTCCGAATACAAGCTAGGATTCATGCAAACTGTCTTCTAGATGCTAGACCGGGCAACGAAGCCAGGCAATAAATGGTGCAATTAGCACAGCAAGTTGGAGCTAATGAGATTCCTGTTACAGATCAAACATTACAAGGACCACTTAGCTTTACTTGGAGACCTGGTCAGCTGGCCTAACTCAAACCATCCATTCCAATACAGGGCAGCTCAGAAGAAAGGTTCAAGACTGCAGAGAAACTGGAGGCCCCGCCTATACCAAACAAAACCTTCACATCCAACTGATATAAGTAGACAAGGAGCGCAGCTCCATCCCATCGTCCGCTGGAATTCCTCTACACAGAATGGCAGGATCAGAGATAAACCTCTCTGATATCCTAAACATAATTTAGTTGATAAGTGAAAGTACTGACTTGGAATGTGTAGTGCTTGCCAGTTTCCAGCCTAATGATAGAGGCTCTATCTGTGTCCCCAAGGAGCTTGCCATGGTCCACTGGGTTCCAGAACTCTACAGGGTGTGTATATATATGCATATATATACATATGTATATATACATATATATATTTAAACTTTCTTCCAACACTCTGTCTCTAAGCACATTCTTTTAATGCAGTTGAAAATTTTGTTTAAAGAGGTAAGAAAGAACAATTGCCAGCTTGCTCTGGAGACAGCAAGAACTGTCCCTAAGTATAACATTTTTAATGTCTGTTATCATTCCATCAGTTATAGAAGAATTCAAAATACAATTCAAGAGCAAATCTTCCTTGTCTGGTCCACTGAGACCAAGCCACTAACCCATAAACTTAGNNTGGCGGCGGGGAGAGGTCTTACATGACCATCCAAATCAAGATCATGGGCAAGTGTAATGTCAGCTCTTATTCAACAAGCACCCCATTTATTTGCAAGAAAAGATCAAACTTTGAATCCACAGTGCATGACACTGCCAACCCTTCTCGGTGTCCTTTAGTCTCAGAATATCCCCTGTCCTTGGCTTTCATGACCTTGGTGACTCAGTATTGCAGCCAGATCATTTTTCACTATGTCCTTACTATGGTTCCAATGAGCTCCTGGCTTTGGGGAGGGGCATTCGGTATAACACATGCTTCCTCCATAATGTACAACTTTCACAAGAGGGCCAGACAGGCTGATGGGTTTGCAAAGTCTTGGACTTGAGTCTCCAGAACTGTGAGCCAAAAGAAACTTGGTTTGATTTCCTAAGTATCCCTCATCAGGTGGCAAGGCAAAGCACTTGTGGGTCATCCCCTTGCCTGGACTCTCCCATCCACTGGTCCTCACAAATTTGGTTACGTTTCTCTGACAGGTGCATGGTACCAATGCATTCTCACTGCGCCCTACCCAGCAGTCTGTGTGACATTGCCCTATAACTTAGGATCTTCCTGTGACCACAGGTCTCACCATCAATTTAGCCCATTGTCTCTAGTAAGCATGTGGAGGAGAAAGGCTAAATGAAACTATACCCATGCTCTGTTCCTTGCCCAACTTTAAACTTGCTTGTTTTTCAGTTCCCAAGTGAGGCACATTTCCCTCTCACAAGCTACCGTGACTACTAGAAAAATCTAAAACTTTTTAGATGATTTTCGTTAAGTATTTATTAGACAGCAATGGTCTAAATCCCTGCAAATGTCTCCTAGAATGCCAGGGCACAGATGTATAGCTCCAGCGTTTATACGGGCATGACCAGTCAAATGTGAAAGGCAATGAACATGCTTCCCAGGCTCTCCTGGAACTAAAACTCCTCCCTCACACCCTCTTGATGGTTGCACAAATGTGCCCTATTCAACTGAACAGCCACCCTGATTGGCTGTACTGGGTCAGGATAGACTTAGACACAGAGCCTGCTTTCTCCCACTGATCCACATAGCCCATGCCTAAGTCCTAAAGGGGAACAGGCTCTGGAGACAAGACACGCACATCTCTATGACAAACCTTCTTCTCCCACCTCTCCCAGCCTGGCTCCCTCCTCATTAGTCTCAGATGCTGGCCCATGACCAGCTGCTGGCCACCAGATGCCCTCTTACTGTGTGGGTTAAGATACACCACTCTGTAAGGTTGTCTTCTTGCCCACTCCTGCCCCACACACCACCCTAGGTCATCCCTGAATGTTCTGTTCCACTTTCGTTTAATCATTTCGGGGAACCACAGAGGAGGAAAGAGAGCAAGTCAAATCGGAGCACCCCTGAAGTTTTTAAGAGGAATCATCGTGGTGGCCCCATGTGATATCTGAAAGCTTGTACGCTGTGGAAAACCTCACACATTTACTGGTAAGAGTTCAGATTTTCTTGTCTACTAGATGAAGTGGTCCTCTGTTTCAGAGGTAGAAGTCTGACATGACAAGAATCTCCAAAAATTCCCCTGCATCACAAAAGTCTCAGAGATGAATCTGTTAAGATATGTTCTGCTTCCTGCTGAGAGAAAATGACAAATGGCAGGGATTACAGCTGCAGAGGAGCATCTCCAATATACACACAAGCAGTCCGGAGGTCTTTTGAGTGCCCAGGCTTCATTCTCATCTCACGTGGGCCAAATGTCTTTTTACATGCACGTGTTGACATGCTAATCCCCAAAAGTATTTGGAGGTAGGGCCTTTAGCAATTAAGCCATGAGGGTTGAGCCTCCATCAGTGGCAGAGGCAGCTTCAGACAAGAAACAAAAGAGAGGTGACCTCTCCACATTCCTGCTGCCATCTGCAGCCAGTAAGGAGCAGGAGAGATTGTGACCCTCTATAAACCAAGAGAGGGGATCTCATCAGGCACCAAAACTGTTGGCACCTGATCCATCAACATGCCAGCTTTCAGGACTATGAAGGTTTAAGCCACTCAGCCTATGGCATATTGATACCATCATGATACCAGCTGACTAACTGAGGTCGGCCATCACACCTCCATTGCTCCTAGGAAGAGGAAAGAGAAAGCAAGTCTTCTAGGCTCTTTTGAGAACCTGTACATGGTCTACCCATTCATAGGCTTTCCATATACAGGCTACCTACTGCAGGACAAGCTGGAAATACAGCCTGTATTCCAGGCAACCGCTAATTAGCCAAAGGGGAAAAAAAAAGTTGAGGTTTGACTACCAAGAAAGAGCAAACTAAATCTAGCAGATAAATAGCAGTCTCTCATGCTGACATCTGGATGTCACAGGAATCAATTCTGATTACAAAAGAAAATTGATAATTTTCCTATCTCCTTCTGCCTTAATTTTTCCTCAGATATCAAGAAGTAACTAATTAGAAAGGGAAAAAAACCAATCTGTTCTTCTTAACGATGGGCAAAGTTGACAGTGACAGATTTAATTGGAAGAAGCCAACTCTTTTCAATCATTTCATCCTGCTCTTCCAACCATCACTGAGCAGGCGAGAAGGCACCGGAGCTGAAAAGTTGAGCTGTCTCTTTAATCATACATTGTTGTTCCTCCTGACCGCACCACGAGAATGTATTTTTCTTTCTCACTATTGTTACAGGGCTCCAAGCCAAAGTAGGTGAGAGGGAGAGAAACTAGAGCAGGAAAGGAAAAGTTTATAAAAGAGCTTTGAGGAAAATGTTTAGGGCAACAAAGGGCTGGAGGTTGAGTCTGCAGGGAAGGCAGTTAAGTCGGACAGGATCAAGAGAAACCTGCCAAGCCTATGACAGGAACAGACCAAGTGACAGGGATGTATTTATCCAGCCAGCCACTCCCTGTCACTTGGGAAAGGTGGGTTTATTGTGACTCTAATATGACAACTGAGTGGTTAGGAGGGAAGAAAAGGTTGGCCACAATAGAATGGGCTATTTCAGACTACAAAAGCCACCCTGTTAAACATGCCAAAGAAATGGAAACGGGCTGCACCCCCTGACCTGCCCCTGGTACCTCGCTGACCATAATCACACCCGGGGATGGTTTTTTGCTGTGTTAATAATACACTCTAGGGGTAGGCTCCACTATTCATAAGCTCCACCAGAACAAATTATTAGCAAAATTCCAAAAGCAACATTCAAGTGTGATTGCCCTGGTATTTGTAGAGTCTGTATCAAAATTCAACTAAATGAATGAAAATGTGCCACAAGTTATGTGTTATGGTACCTTCACTATTCTTCCCCTTCAACCCTTTTAAGCTGTGTTACAGGGTAGGTATTGTAGCGAGCTTGGGAAGTCCTGAGTGAAGGCATACTATTTGGCACGCACACTGCCATGTCAAGGACGCCAGTGCCTCAGCCTTCCCTGGGAGAAACTCAGAGGGACAGCAAAGTCTCCCTCTGGTCCCAGTATGAATGTTGATAGTGGGGGTAGAAAATGTCCATCATAGTTTTCTCCCCGTGGATGTTTACAGCCGGAAGACTGACATTAGCTAAGCCCACCTCCTTGTTCAGCTATACATAATAAACATGCTGCTACTTCTCCATCAGAGAGCCCAGACCACCCAATCCCAGCTTCTCTCTACCTGTGTGCCTATCATTTCTTCATTCCCTTGTCACCCCCAGTCAAGTTTCCAAAACTCAAGCTCAAGACTGCCCATCTTGGTTAGCTTGGGATGGTTTCAGATCACATCTGCTGCCCTAGGATAGTCGCCCAATATAGGAACACAAAGCATGCTGGTAGAAGAGGCTCACACACTCAAGGGAAGGAAGGAGATCTGTAAAGATGAGCTATGCAGAAGCTGCTCTTCACGGTGAGGTGAGGAACACCAAGAGACGCTCAAGTAGACGGACACCACATACTGGAGCTGGCTCTGGGGAACATATGGAGACAGGCTGCGAGCATGAAGCTGCAGTGTGGGGAAGGCACAGAAGCAGGAGGAGCTCAGCCAGGATTTCACTGTGCAAATTCAGGAACAAACAACTAACTAATCTCCTGGGAAGGGGCTAGAGAGATGGCTCAGTTGGTAAAGCTCTTACAGCACAGCATGGGTACCCGAGTTTGGGACCCTAGCACCTATATGGCATGGGTCTGTAACTAATGGTATGGGCAGGATGGGGACAGGCAAAGCCCTCATTCTCACCAGTGAGTCCCAGCTTTGGGGAGAGGCCCTGTCTCAACAAATAAGGTGGTGATTGATAAATGGAGACACCAGACATCATTCTCTGTCCTCCAAGGTACACGTATATATGTGCAAGCACACAATAGTGTATAGGCCCCCAATACATATACATGTGCAAATAAAATCCTAGAAAAGAATCACTATTTCCAGGAAAGCATCTATTGTTTAAACCAGGTTCCGTGTTTTTCCTTCTTCTTCAGCATAAAACAGCCATCATGAGAAAAACAACAAAAAATCAGCAGGTAAAGCCACCACAACTATGATGACGCTGTAGAGTTATTTCCAAAGCAACCCCACATATCACAGCCACGTGGAGCACTAAGAGCTGTCTCCAAGGCTTTCCATGAGGAAACTGGGATGCAAATGATTCCTCTGGTGGCCCTTTACTTATGGGAGGGAAGTTCTGGCTTCAGAGAATGACATTTACATCCAGAAATGACAGAAGAGACTGCAAGGCTCGGGAACACACAAAGTGGCACAGAGCCTGAAGTGGTCACGAATTCTGTCACCGGTCAGAACTGGCCTCGACCGGTTTCCCAGTGAAAACTCCTGTAATTTCGGTCCCACTAACAGGAAGCCAGCCATCAGTTCGTGTTCGAGGCTGTGTGCTATATATAGAACAAGCTTCTGGGAGGCATTGTTATCATGAGAACACAAATGGCTTCCTGAATCTTGGTATCTTGGTGCCTCTTCTGGTATAAAACGGAACACGACAGAACAATAATATACCTCCTCAGATATTCAACATGGTCACCTTACTGTACAACATGGGACACTGTTTAAATTTTGCACAATTCTACTGTGAACAACAATATCATTTGCAGATGAGCATAGAGACCACCAGGTTAATACAAACCCACTCAAAGTTGTAAATTATTGAAGAAGAATTACTTTGAACTTTGCATATAAGATGATCCTAATACCATTTTGGTGCCCCAGTGGATTAGGCAGCCTTAAGTAACCTTGGCTCAAAGACACCACAAGAACGTGGGCACTGACCAACTGTCAATATTAATGAGGACCAACTTGAGTTTTGCATCTCTGTGATGTGTGATTAAAATGCCTGCCTGTGTCATCCAGTGGAAGTTATTTCACCCCTGGTAGTAGAATCCAGACTCAGTCCTTCTTACACATGCAGGTTCTGGCAATATATCAAAATGAAGACAGACAATAAAATGACAGATACTGAGATATAACTCAAACATATTCATCAACACAGTCAGAATCATAAAAACATTTGTTTTGGATTTCAGTCATAATTTAAACCTTTAAACAAAATCAATGTAGTATGAAAGTTGTTCTTCATTTCATAGCTATTATTATGCAGGTTTGCAAACTGCTCAGTGCTTTTTTAATTTTGTTGCTCCTTCTTAACTTTTCAAACAATTATTTCCATTGAGCTATACATTTTTCTCTGCTACCCTCCCTTCCTCCCCTCTCCCTTTCTGTCCTCCCCCATGACTCCCACACTCCCGATTTACTCAGATCTTGTCTTTTTCTCCTTCCTATGTAGGTCCATGTATGTCTCTCTTAGGATCCTCTTCGTTGTCTATGCTCTCTGTGGTTGTGACCTGTGGGCTGGTTTTTCTTTGCTTTCTGTCTAAAAGTCACCTAGGAGTGAGTACATATTATTATATTTGTCTTTCTGGGTTATCTCATTCAATATGTATTTTTCTTCTAGATCCATCCATTTGCCTACAAATTTCAAGATGTCAATATTTTCTTCTGCTGTGTGGTACTCCATTGTGTAAATGTACCACATTTTCTTTATCCATTCTTTGGCTGAGAGGCATCTAGGTTGTTTCCAGGTTCTGGCTATTACAAATAATGCTACTACAAACATAGCTGAGCACATGTCCTTGTGGTATGATTGAGCATCCTTTGGGTATATACCCCAAAGCGGTATTGCTAAATCTTGAGGTAGACCGTTTCTAATTTTCTGAGACATTGCCACTCTGAAATCCGAAGAAGCAGTACAAGTCTGCACTCCCACCAGCAATAGAGGAGCATTCATTCCCCTTACCCCAGATCCTCTCCACTGTTTAATACAAAGTGTTTATCTACTCTGATTACCTCTTGTCCTTCATTCAACAGGAACACAGATTATTACAGATGACAACTGAACAAAACTGTGATATGCCTTTCTGCCCTAGGAGCAAGAAAAGCATCATGATCATGTCACTAACTGAGAGCTTGGGGTTTGCCAGGACTTCATGCAACTGGACTGTTCAGGGTCAGAACAGAACAAGGATGGAGAGGATGGGTGAGTTTTCATCTTCTGGATGAAGCTGGGGCATCCATGACAGCTTATGACTGCTGAGCATTCAATCTCTAGGATTACATTACTGACCACTCCCCTTTCTCTGGGATTACATCACTGACCAGTCCCCTTTCTCTGGGATTACATCACTGACCACTCCCCTTTCTCTTGGATTACATCATTGACCACTCCCCTTTCTCTGGGATTACATCACTGACCAGTCCCCTTTCTCTGGGATTACATCACTGACTACTCCCCTTTCTCTGGGATTACATCACTGACCACTCCCCTTTCTCTGGGATTACATCATTGACCACTCCCCTTTCTCTGGGATTACATCACTGACCACTCCACTTTTTCTGGGATTATTCACTGACCACTCCCTTTTCTCTGGGATTACATCACTGACCACTCCCCTTTCTCTGTGATTACATCACTGACCACGCCCCTTTCCTGGGATTGCATCACAGACCACGCCCCTTTCTCTGGGATTACATCACTGACCACTCCCCTTTCTCTGGGATTATGTCACTGATCACTCCCCTTTCTCTGGTTCTCAGGCCTTTGGTCCTAGCCTGGTTATAGCACATATCTCTCTAGCTTTCCATCTTGTGGATGGCAGAAATGTGACTCTTCAGCCTCTGTAACCTCATAAGACAACTTTCATAATAAATCTCATCCTAAATCTGTACATGTCTGTATAAAACTGACCATTTCAGTATCCATAAAGGGTAGAAGAGCTTGGCTATGAAAAGAGGACAGATTAAAAGAAAAGATTAAAGAGTTTCAGTTAAAAAAAATCTTCAAGGACCAAAGTCAATATAATTCCACATCAGCCTTCCAACTTCAATCTCCTCCTTTACTTCCTTTTCCTCTGAGTTGCTTATTTGCATCAACTAACTTCTTTTTGGCAACAAATGCTGTATTTGTGTAACATAAACATGTATTTTTAGAAACTATAGTTATTTCATTGCTTAATTTTCTGGTCAACGTGCCCCAAACTAGAGTCTCCTAGGAAGAAGGAACCTCAGTTTAGGAACTGTCTACATCAGCTGGCCTGTAGGCATGTCTGTTGAGCATGTTCCTTGATAACTAAGTTGGAGGACCCAGCTTACCCTGGGCAATACCATCCCTAGGCAGGTGGACTGAGCTGCAGAAAAAGTGGCCTGTAAGCAGCATATCTCCATGGTTTCAGCTTCCAGCTCCTGCTCAGAGTTCCTGCCTTGGCTTGCCTCGATGATGGACTGTATCCTATCAGAATAAATAACGTGCTTCCTGTCCTAGTTGCATTTGATCATGGTGTTTATCACAGCCATAAAAGCAACTGGACGATTACAGAATACTGGAGCCTAAGGAATCTATATCTCAGTCATTTTGTGTTTTTATAATCAAATGCCATAGACTTGGTAATTTAAAATAAAGAAAAAGAAATCATTAATTTTAAAAAGAGGAGGGGTAACATAGGATGACTTTGAGGGAACAAAGGAAAGGAAAAATGATGTAATTATATTATAATCTCAATTAAAAATAGTAACTTATTTCTGCAATCTAGAAAGTTCATGCTCAAAGGCCTAAATCTACATACGGATTGCTAACTGCACAATTTCATGGCAGAAAGCAGAAGGACAAGAGAGAGGAAGGCAAAAGAACCAGAGGAACCAATTCAGTTTTAGAACAACCCCTCTCTGGAAGACTGGCACACACCCCAGATGGCATTAACCAACTCCTGAAGATTCCAGAGCCTAGTCAACTCTTTATAGGGCAGGTTTCCCAACTCTTAGAAGCTGGATGCAGCTGCTGGCACATAGACTTTGGGGGACATCCTCAAACTCCAGCATGTTTGAAATCTGAGAACACAAGATCCATGTGCTGGGTATTTTTTTCTAAGAGCCCACAGAGCATTTGAATTAAAGCTGAGACTACATCCTGGTTTCGTGATTCTTAATCTTGAGTTTATTGTTTCTAAACTGGGAATATAATATTCACACTTGGTCAGAGCGTTCTTTATAAGACAGTAAAAAAATCTTATCATAATAAAAATAGTATAAACCTGAAAGGAAAGATTCTATCTTGGAAAAAAATATGAGAGCTCCATAAAAGAACTGAGCTGAAAGCATATGACACAGACCCAAGCAGTATGAGCTCAGCCCGTGTCCTATGTCCTAAAGCCATGAGAGCCTGAGACAATCCCCCAGGAGCACAAACTCCTCGTGTTAAAATGAAAGGCTGTTTTAAAGCATTTGATTCTGTGACAGGCAGGAATGAATATTTGTACAGGACCCGCGACATCAATATGCTGTGTTGGGATGATAATAATACTGAATGCTTACCAAAGGTTCACAACACGGCAGGCACAGACCTAAGAATCTGAACTCACCTAATCCTCAGAATAACCCTATAAAGTAATGGTTACATTAATTACCTGCACCTCTCCCAGATTCAGAAGACAAGGAAAAGGAGACCAGGAGAAGTCAAGTGACTTGCTCATGCCGAGCTTGCAGGCAGAGAGAAGCTTTCTAAAACTATCCAAACAAGAAACTGGATGGTGTCCAACACTAGCTGCTGCCCCAAATAAGCAACATACAAATGTGCCACTTACAGCACCCACAGTTCGCTCAATTGTTTGTCATGCAAAGGACAGAAGAGAGCGTAGATTCACTTGCTGAAGTGAAGCATCAGTACCGTCAGGCAGCAGCTCAGTGCTTCTCGGCCCCTAGGGAACCTCACAGAGGAACGTGCTGCTGTTGCGTACACGGTGGCAGAGGTTCTCTCCTGCTGGCTCTGATCTTGGCATTTCTATTCACTGGCTACCTGCCCTGGGCCATAGCTCACTGCCCGTACTTCAGCTTTCTGCTACACATCTCTCCTGAACCTGTCCATATTCCCCTGGCAAAGGCTAGC
>LOEQ01001479.1:50457-61817 GCA_001685075.1 Bramus lutescens | reverse complement strand
GGGTAGGGTGGGCAGGTAGGCAGGGGTGGCTTTGAAGTTTCAAAAGCCCAGGCTCAGTCTCTCTCTGTCTGGTACCTGGGGCTGAGGATGTAACTCGCAACTACTGCCCCAGCACCACGAATACTGCCATTTACCCTGCCATGATGATAATGGATTAAGTTTCTGAAACTGTGAGCAAGCCCCCATTTACACGTTTTCCTTTATAAGGGTTCTTTGGTGATGGCATCTCTTCACAGTAACAGAAGAGTGGCTAAGACAGCCTGTTGCTTTCAGGCTGGAGCAAACCTGCTGAGCTCCCGGTTGGGAAGTAAAAACCAAGGAGAAAGGAGCACACACTAAAATCCCCTTAAAGGGCACGCCACAGTGACTGCCTCTCATGAAGTCTCCTTGCATCTTAAAGTCTCTACCACCCTCCAAAAGCACCAGGACAGGAATTAAACCTTTTGCAAACATTTCAAATCCAAACCAAAACACTGTAAAGGTGGGCTGGTTGAACAAACTGTGTCTACAACCAGCTGCGTATGCATACAAATGATGAGGATACAGGCATATGGGCAAGCATACACTGAAGCCCATATTGCACCATGCTCGTTAGCGCCCCCCCACCGCTGACCCCCAATGGTATACATGAGAAAACAAGCAGCATTCATCTATGCTTCTAAGGTTGGGAGAATAGTTTCCCTGAAGGGATGATGAGTGGGAGCGCTCCTGAGATGCCGCAAGTGTGCTTGCTGCCTTTTGTTGTGAACGCTGGAATTCTACTGCGCTGAATGCAGAGCATGAAAAGTCTTTAACCAGATGTTCGTGGGGACACATCTTTTAGAAGGCATGTGCAAATCGGAAAGAGTTCTGATTTCCTCAGCTCAAAAGATACGAACACAGGTAGTAGGTCAGCATCCACGAATGCACTCCTAAACGGATAACTCAAAGCGGTCACAAACCACTGTTCAAGAGCTACAGGCCATTACAACTCTGTCATTCTGGCTTACTCTGTCCATACAGGAGCCAGAGTCTCCCAACACAGTCTTTTCTAGCCCCTCAATGTACAGAATGCCACAAGCTAATGCTCTAAGTTTGAAGACAGGGGAAAAATATGAATTAAGATATACAATAGAAAAAGCTAACACACAATAAATGATTAAAGAAACAGTACATCTCACATGTGGCCATCAGACTCGGTGCGGACTGATGGTTTCTCAGGAAACCCCAAAGCAAGAAACAGGCCAGCTGGCTCTGCTCGAATAGTGATTACACCGCTTCTGGGTCTTCTCCAGCCTGGCATTCTGCAACCACTGTGCAAACCACCCAGGGCCTGAGCTGGCCAGAGGCACACATCTTAGAAGCCTACCACGGTGTTTGAAGGAACCATGAAATGGAGCCAAGCATGGAGAGGCAGGCCTTTAATCCGTCTCTCGGGAGGCTAAGGCAGACCATAGTACAGTTCAAGGCCTATCCGGGTGACAGAGTAAGTCCAAGCCACCTGGCTACTGAGATCCTATCTTAAAAAAAAAAAAATTGAATGTGACCATGGCTATAGCACAGTGTCAGAGTGCCTACTTGGCACACAGGAGGCGCCTGGTTCAATTACCAATAACCCTAATCCCCTCCCCACAGCACACAAAAGAATACTTTTTGAGAAAGAAAGAGCATAGGGTAGGCAGATCTAAGTGTAACTGGGGCAGTGGAGAGACTATGATCAAAATATATAGTATGAAAACTTTGAAAAAATAAAATCACCCAAAGAAAACTGAAGTTGAACACCCTGAAAAGCAGCCCCAGTCAGCCCTGCCTTGGGAGATGTCTCTTTATCATCCCTCCAGGCCTGTCACTTTTTGGCAGGACAAGAAAAAAATCTAACACAGGACTAAAGAGCAACACTTCGATTCCACGCTCACTAGCTCAGCCACAGACTGCAGAACCTCCCATCCACAGACTGCAGACCCTCCCATCCACAGACTGCAGACCCTCCCATCTACAGAAGGCTGGTAAAGACCTTGTGCACCCAATGGTGTCAGGAAAACAAGAACACTCAGGGGCATTTCAGTGAGACTCTCCACCGAAGCTGGTAGGGATTGGCATCGTGTGCTCCAAATCCCTGCCTAGGCCTGGACCTCGAAGTCCCTGGAAGAAGACTCTTTGTAGAGAGCATCTTTACGGAGTTAAGTGAGTTAAAATGCAGAGGTTGGATGGCCCTGGTCCAAGCTGACCACTGTCCTCAAGAGAAGAGAAAGACAGACAGATACCAGAAGTGCACATGGTCAGGAAGGTCCGTTTGAGGACAAAGGCAGAAAACAGGCACCTGCAAGCCAGGCAGAGATGCCTGACAGCAATGAATCCTGCTAACATCTCATCTTGGAATTCTGGACTTCCTAGGAGAAACTACATCTCTGTTGTTTGAGGAACCCAGTCTTTGGCCTTTTGTTATGGTAGCATTTTTTTTTAACTTTTCCAACATTCTAAATTCAAATCACTGTTTTCCACAATTACACATCACACACACACACACACATATTCTCTCTCTCTCGCACACACACACACACACACACACACACACACACACACACACACACACACATGCTGGAGAGTCTACTGGATCGTACACTCAGGAGCATGTTGGGAGGAGGCTTGAAGGCACCGACCCCAGGAGATGTTTCAGACTGCAATCTTAGCATGGGTGAGATTCGCTTCACCTGTGAGGTGAAGAAGGCGATGCCCCATTAGGTGGTACAAAAAGTAAAGGTGAGAGGCTTACAAAGCAACCAGGAAGGCAGCAGGAGGATCAATGAGACACTGCCTTCTATAAGCAGCTCAACACTGACCCCTTCTGGTCAAACTGTGACATAGCCAGACCATTCCTCAGACACTACCTCTTCGGCTTTGAAAAATCGAAAAACTGTGCCAATTCCCTAACCAAAAATGCAGGAGGCCTTTTCAGCCATGAAGTCACCTCCAGCATTTATGGTGCCTTAGCAGATCACATACCAAGACAAGGCTTTCTTTCAGGAAAATATAAAGATGAATCAAAGGTTAAATTAAGGTGTTATTCACGCCAGCCCTCACACTGATTCACATTCTCCTAACAGCTGGTGCAACAGCAAAGCAGTGAGTGGCATGATTTTTATGGGGAAATCTGCTTTATTATCCAATACCACTCCGTATAGTCTTAATATAGTAAATATTAATTTATCACGGGATAAAGATTCAATATAAAGGAAATCCCTGGGAGTAGTGCCCAGCATGAAGACGCATTCTGTCAGCAGCTGCTACTTGATACAAGGCATTTTAATAGTTGAAAACTTGTCAGGTTTTTAAGGTGCATTTGTGATTTTCAACACAACCTGAGCCACAAACATATCATAGCTGAAGTCTTGTGGACAGCCTCCCTGCCCCCATCCGTTCCTGGACCATCACAGCTCTGAACTTGCCAGTGTGTGGACACAGATGCTTCAGACTATGACACACAGTACACAGCTATTTGACTCCCCAGGATTTTGAATACGGTGAGGAAGGGGGTAGAGAGTGCCAGGGTGGTGAGAAACTGAGACCACTGAGCAAAAAACACTGGAAACACACCATGCCTTACACTTCCGGGTCATAAACATTGCTGTAAATTTTTATACAATCACAGGACAACTATAAAATAACAGCGTGGGATAACGAGATGGCTCTGTGGATAAAAGCCTTTGCCCCCACGTCTGAGGACCTGAGTTTAATCCCAGGACTCGCTTAGGATCACAAGATGGCTCTGTGGATAACAGCCCTTGCCCCACATCTGAGGAGCTGAGTTCAGTCCCCGGGACTCGCATGGTAGGAAGTAAGACCCAACTCCAGCAAACTGTCATGTAGCACACATGCTGTAGGAAATATACATATATACACACATACATACATACATACAAGAAAATAAATTTCTAAATGTGGGGCATTCACAGGATGTTAGCTGTGATGTGTTTATGGCTCAGGTTCTATTGAGAATCATGAATACACTTTAAAAACTTGGCAGTTTTCCAACTATTAGTTACAATGTCATATGCCATTTAGCAGCTACTGACTAAATGCATTTTCGTGCTAGGCACTACTCTTAAAGGATTCCCTTTATACAGATTAGGTAAATAGGCTGAGTAGATACAAAGTGTATACTGAGCACTCTGCAGGCCCTTGGAAAGAAAGACTAAATATTCTCGGTTTATATACGAGGAAGATGAGGCTCAGAGCAGACTATTGATTTGTCTACTTACTAGATTTTCACCTTAGGGTGCCACAGCTAGGCATGGCAGCATATGGGGAGGCTGAAGCAAAGGGATCACAAATTCAAATCTAGCCTGGGCTGCATAGACAATCTACTTACAAAACAAAACAAAAAGTCACTGATAATTGGAGTCCAAGTATCAAACACTTTATAAAAAATGCCATTACTAGTCCAGTCATACCAAAAAAGACACATCTTCTCTTTAGCTTCATTCCTCATCTTAATAAAATATTTATGGAATTTAATGGTATGTGTACAAACCATTTTAACATATATATTAAAACTCCAAATACAACAAAACAAACCATTTAGAAGTTCTATCTTGTCCTGATAGTTGCAAACTATCCCCTCTAGAAGCTTTGAGAGAAACCTCTCTGGAGGGCCATGGCAGCCGCTCATCTTCCCTGATTTACTGTCTGCTGCAATGCCTCAAAATCCCTTCACTAAGTCTAAAACAACCTCTAGAAAAGAACCCAATTTTAAAAACGGGCAACAGAACTAAGCAGAGAATTCTCAAAAGAAAAAAAAACACAAATAGCTGAGAAACATTTAAAGAAATATTCAACATCCTTATCCACCAAGGAAATGCAAATTAAAACTGCTTTGGGATTCCATCTTACATCAGTCAAAATGGCCAAGATCAATAAAACAAATGATAGCACACACTGGGTAAGGACACAAAGAAAAGGGAACACTTACTTATCTATAGTGGGCATGCAAACTTGTGCAGACACTATGGACTATGCAAATCAGTGTGCTAGCTCCTCAGAAAGATGTAGATCAACTTCAAGATCCAGCTATACCCACTCTTGGGCATATACCCAACATATTCCATATACTACTACAGACATATTTGCTCATCCACGTTTATTGCTGCTCTGTACATAATAGCCAGAGTAGCCTAGATATCAACTGACTGATGAACAGATAATGAAAATGTGGTACAGAATGAAATACTAGTCAGCTGTTTAAAGAAAGGAATTATGAAATTTCCATCTAATTGGGTGGAACTAGAAAAAAATCATCCTGAGTGAGGAAACCAAGAACAGAAAGATATTGTAAGTTCTTTATGTGCGGATGTTTGCTTTTGGGTCTTTGATATGTGTGCTGTAATCCAGATCCCCACAGCAGTTAGGTACCTACTAAGAGACTGGGAGCGGGAGCGGCGGGGCGGGAGGATCTCCCAAAGAAAGGGAAATAGAATATATTGTTAAGGAAAGATGGGAGAGGGAGGGACTGGAGCCAGAGTATTAAGTGAGGAGGAAGATGGAAGAGAGGAGCGAGAAGGAATATGGGGAAGGACACTAAGGGCCATTATACTGTAGGACCTCCTAAAACATATACAAATAGGAAAGAAATTAAGTGGAATAGCCAAAGATTGGAGGAGACAATGCCCTAACTGGAAACCCTGTACCACCCGGCAAAGCTTCCAGGGTCAGGAATGGATTTTATCTGAGTCTTTGTCAAAGGGGCCCCATGTAAACCCACAAATATCTTAGGCTACTGCCGAGGCTCGGGGTTGCTCTCCACGAACTGACGCTAAACAGAGTGCCTACATACCTCATTAAATGTGGAGAAGGTGCACCGGTGCCTATCCAGAGCCTTCACGCCTTCGGTCCTGGAAAGTGCTCGGTACACCAACAGAGGAGGAAGGCAAACATCAGTCCAGCTGCAAACGCTGCAGCGTACAGCAGACTTGCTAGGGGATAGGCTGTTGTGATAACAGCACAAAGAGTTGAAGTTAAGGCCCATGAGATGGAAACCATGCCTGACACTGCTTGGGTGGCCAAGAATCTGAGACTGAATAGGCCATTGGTCCAAGGAAAACCAACCACCAGTGTTCTGCTAAAAGAACATACAATACAATGGCTCCTAGTGACACTCTGCCATACCCAAAGATCAGCTCCTTGCTCAGTCATCATCAGAGAACCTTCCTCTTGCAGTAGATGGGAGCTAATACAAAGTCCCACACTGGACAATGTGCAATCAGGGAGCGATGCTGTAGTACTCAGTCCTGAGTGTGACGTCTTCCTCAAACTTTTCCCCTCAGGGCTCGGGGAGTGAGGCAGAAGAGCAGGCAAAAGGATTGTAAGGTCCCAAGTTGGTGGAGGACTCCAAGGCCACAGTGTCCTCCAGACACAACAGGACTGACGCACAGAAACCCACAGAGACCGTGGCAGCATGCACAGGGTTAGCACAGGTTCAAGACACATGAGGTCCCAGGGCTGAGAGGGGACAAGGACACAGGCTCCCCTTCCTAAGCAAGAAGCTATCTTCAACTTACACTTGCTTGTAAAGGAAGACTTCATTTTCTCCAGTGGTTTCTCATGGGTAGATTAACCATACTTCAGAGGAGGCCCATGTCCAGGAAGATCTGGCCATGATGCATGAGTTTCTGGGTTTTTGTGCTTGTTAGATTTATTTTGTTTTGAATGCTTATTTAAAGAGAGAGAGAGAAAGAGAGAGAGAGAGAGAGAGAGAGAGAGAGAGAGAGNNAGAGAGAGAGAGAGAGAGAGAGAGAGAGAGAGAGAGAGAGAGAGAAAGGGTGTGGAATTGGGTAAACGGGAAGGGTGGGGAGGGAGTGGACGAGGGAAAAAGCACGATCAGAACATACTGTACGGAAAAAAAAGGAAAAACTTTCCAAACAAAAATGTTATCAAAAAGGAGTAACAATCTTCACTTCATAAACTTTCCCCTAGTATTACACTAAACAGAGGAGCACAGACTCTTCAGAAAGCCAGAGGGAGCTGATAGAAGCCTCCCAGAGGTGGAGGGGCTGATGGAAGCCTCCTGGAGGAGGGGACATGGGAATGGAGTCACTGTCAGAGAAGTCATCTAGTCTCTGCACAGCTGTGACAGACGAAGGGAGGGCTCAGCAGGAGACAGAAGGGAAATGGGCATCTCTGTACTTTCCAGACACAAAGCTGGGCCTGTCCACCAACTTCAAAACTGAAAGATTTCTATAAACAATAGCTAAAATACACCCATTCTGCCAGCCTCACTGATACTTGTCCGAAAGATGGCCGAGACTGACAGCCTAGGGCAGGCTGCGGTGGTCCTAGCTGTTTATTTTGCATGTTGCTTTAGACCAGTGGCTCTCAACCTTCCTAATGCTGCAACCCTTTAATGCAGTTCCTCACGTTATGGTGACCCCAACCATAAAATTATTTGCATTGCTACTTCATAACTGCAATTTTGCTACTGTTATGAATTGTAATGTAAATATCTGAAGGATCATTCAATTCCCAAAGGGTCATGACCCACGGGTTGAGAGCCACTGCTTTAGCCAGACACCCTCTGCCCCAGCTTACATTTTAGAGATTTATCTGGAAAACATTTTAATCTAACTTGTAAAACAAGAAAAGGCTGAAAATGCTTCAAGCACTTGCAAAAGAAACTTGAAGATATTAAAAAAGACACAAAAGATTTAAATAGAAGAAATGGGAGGAGAAAAAAAAAACAAACTCCTACAAAATCCCTGTGACCACTGTTGGGATCCTTGGCCTCTTGGAAGTTCATATGGGAAGCCTTAAATGAAATCTTATCAAGCAGGAGAAGACGGGTGCTCCAGCTAAAGACTTCCATGGAGAAAATAAACAATTTGCTTTGATTTGTTTGGCTTTGGGCAGGATCACACTTGGAAACTTAAGGAGAACATGTTAGGTAGAAAAGAATTTTAAAAGATGAAATGAAAGAAAGTTCAAAAGAATAGTGACCCAAGTTACAAAGGCGGCAGATGATCTATTTTCTCAAACGGAGCACACAAAACAGCAATGCTGGACAGGGGTGCTGCACTGAAGTCTAGCTAATCATGTTAGGGGATCTGGGCTCACCCCACTGCCTCTCTGCTGATATCAGCATTAAAAATGCATTCCCAGATTTAAAACTAAAGCAGTCCTATGAAGGAAGAAGCTTGGAGGGGGTGAGAGGTGGGGAAGGGGCGGAGCTGAATTTCCAAACAACAAGGAGGATCTTGAAGTTTGGAAGATAAAGAATCTGAAACCACTCTAACCCACCTCAAATCCTGGCTCCTAAGAATGTCCCAGGGTAGGATTTGAACGTTCCCAGTCTCTGCACTGGTCTCTGCTTGGAAATGCTCCCCATCAGAAGAGCGTGATATAAGCGCAAAGCGTCTTTCAAAAAGTAACCTACTTGCTGAAGATGGAAGGAGGTCAGCAGAGTGCTTGCCCAGCACCAGGAAGCCCTCTCTTCATTTCTCAAAGACAGCATAGACCAGGTGTGGGGGTACACCTGCCATCCCAGCACGTGGGAGAGGGGCACAGGAGGGTCCTCCTCAGCTACAAAATGAGGTAAGTTCCAAACCATTCTGGCCTACAGGAGAGCCTGTCTCAGAAAAGAAACAAGGTAACTCACCACATCTGAGGAAACACTTTGCTGTGCTCATTCATACGTCCCCAAACAGAAAAACTGACATTTCAAATGCTTCAAGGTAATATAAATCCTCCTTTCTTATCTTCAAAGCTGAATCATTAAATTATTTTTAAGAAATGCAAGTAAACGCAATAAAAAGAAAAGCTTAGGATACAAAAGTATCATTCCCTTGGTCCAAGTTAGTTTGTTTCCTGTGTTTAAACAGGATACTAACATACAAAATGTCACAGCTGCAGGTAAACTTCACTAAGTAAAAAAGTATGGGCATTCTTACCGGAAGCTCATAGTAACCCTGCCATATGATGCACACATTGTATGCTGATTGCTGCTTTCAATGTGGTCCTGTGGTGCTGAGGATGAACCCAAAACTCACACTCTACATAAATGCTTGACCACTGAGCTCCTATGCAGGGAATGGCTGATAGATAGAGCCAGTTTAGTAACAGGCTTCCAGAACATTCTAGAATCTTCCAGGTTGTCCTGATGGCAGGGAGTCAATATATGCAGCCCTTCCTTAAGCCAACACCACCAGTAGTTTTGACATTTCCAAATATCCACTGAGCTTTCCAGGAAGTCCCAGTGTTCTCCCTCAGCTTCTGGTTTGAGCAATTACAGAATGACCTTGCTTATTACCCCCAAGTGCTAGCCCAGAAACATTTTTGTTTGTTTGTTTTCAGGAAGCAAGTGGCTATCTTTTCTTCTACAGTAAGAGCAAAGGCTTCAAAGAGATAATGGAGCTGGATTGAAATAGCTAAGCCACTCTTCCATTTGTTAATATTACATGGATTCTCATCTTCCAAAACAATATAAAATGACTCTACTCAATTCTGACTCACACTTTAGTTCATGGGGAAGGATGCCACAGGCAGAGAACTGTGGAGTGTGCAGGGCACAGATGTACCAAGTTCCCTGTTTTCTACTTAGCCTCTCCTTTCTCTACTGCAGTGGAACCCAAATAAAATTCATGATCACCAGAAGGGTCTAAATCTGTGGTTCCTAACCTTCCTAATGCTGTGACCCTTTAATACAGATTCTCATTTTTTGGTAACCCCTAACCACAAAATTATTTCGTTGTTACACCATAACTGCAACTTTGCTACAACAATGATTAGCAATGTCAATATCTGATATGCAGGATATCTAATATGGACCCAAAGGTTGAGAACCACTGGTCTAAACGAAGTCACACACAACCTGCAGAAGTGTTGTGTCTCACATAAAAAGTGTTTTCAAATGGCACAATTAGTTCCCAACACTTACAAACTATAAAAACTTGGATTTGGGAATTTTTTTTTTTTAAAATTCTGGCAATACTGGTTCAACATTCACACATGGTGACAACTGTCCAGATGTGGAGAGGTGCTACCCCCTGCCAGAGGGGCACAGGCAATGGAATGCATGGCCATTCCCATTAGAACTGAGTTTTACAGATGAGTTAACACAATAAAATAGGTGTCATACAAATTTAAGGCTGAAAGCAAAACCCTGATTAAACCGGGACATTCAATTGGAGGAAAGGTGGCGGTGAGCTTGGAGCACAGGAGTGAGCAAGCCTGAACGCAAATGGGAGAATGGCCCCGAAATAAATAATGAAGGGGAAGGGTTGAAAATATTCCTGGCATAAAAAGTCTTACTAATCGTGTAACTTTTGAGTGCCCCTGGCTCATGATCCGTATAGAGTCAAGTGACTTCCAAATTAAAAATATAAGTTGGTACTGGGGATACTGCACGGAAAATCAACTTTGAAGTCATGAACCCACCTCTACAGCTGATAAGGAACTGCAGCACACCTCCTGTGTGGTTCTTATCTGGTTTACCAGTCCGTGCAAAACAAACTGTGGTTGCAAACTTTCTGAGCCAGGCTCCCGGCAAGTGACGTTTACAAGCAGAGGTGGGATGGGAGCCTTCTGCAAGTCGCCTCCCAGGAGTGCAGTTTCTTAGCAAACTTAACAACCATCTGAGAACTTACACAAGCCGTTGACATCCAGCATACTGGAGATGCCCCGGTCACTCATGTCCACTTCCGGCTGGTTCTTCTCCCTGCTCTCCTCCACCAGCTTCTTCAGTGACTTAGACATGTTCTGTAGCAAAGGAAAACAAAGCACGTGGGCGATGGCAAGAGTGAGGAGAGTGGGGGCGGGAGGGGGAGGGAAGGGCAGAGGCCAGGGTCTCCAGGGCTGTCTGGGGGAGCGTGGGCATCACCGCGGAGTCCTGAGTGGGAGGGCCCGGACCCCGCGCACTCACCACAGAGGCAACAGTTGGCGTGTGTGCGTGGGAGCCTGCAGGGTTAACTCGGGTGGCGAGAGATGCACTCGTTCAGCCAAAACCAGGTTCTGGGAGGAGGAACACACCCTGTCCCGGCGATCGGCGCAGGCGCACACCAAATCCGGCCAACCCCACGCCCCTCCAGGCCTGACACTTCCCTAATTAGGAGAACAGTTTCCCAGACCCGGCTCCGGGCAAGGCTCTGCCCACAGAAGAATGTGGACCCCGAGGCTGGCCAATCATACACGATTTTAGGCTCAGAGACTCCGCCCCACGCTGAGAGACGCCCATTTTCCTCGGGTTTGAAACTTGGATTGGTCCCAGAGAGGTGCGTGCGGTCTAGATTTCGCACATGCTCAGTAGGTCGGCTGAAGGAACAAGCTCTGTGGGCGGAAGCAGGAAGGTTTAGGGCGGAATGTTGGAAAAGGGGTGGGTATAAAGAATGGAAAGTAGC
>LOEQ01001479.1:28740-44841 GCA_001685075.1 Bramus lutescens | reverse complement strand
TGTCTGGGGAGACTGCAGAACCTTTGGTCCACAGCTGGTGGCGCTGTCTGGGGACTGCAGAACCTTTGGTCCACAGCTGGTGGCGCTGTCTGGGGAGACTGCAGAACCTTTGGTCCACAGCTGGTGGCGCTGTCTGGGGAGACTGTAAAACTTTGGACTGTAGGAACTGGAGCACTAGGGCTGGATCTTATAGGTGCTTTGCTTCCTGGTTTTCTGCAAAGTTGGTCTTTTTGTACTTGTTCCTACTTCCCATTCCACCACGCCCCTTTCAGTATGATGAAGAGAAACCCTCTAAAACAGAGAGCAAAACAAACCCTTTCTTACAACAGACAAGTGAAGCAGAAAGTAGCATCCTTGGTGTACAGAAGCATGACTGTGATGCATGCCTGACAGATGTGACCTAAAAAAAGTTAATGGGGGAAATTCTAGGACCACAGAGCCTTGAATAATAGTGAGCGGAAGGTATAAAGAGATTCAACAGCCAGGACAGCGCAGAGTCCTGGGAATGACCAGAGGGAAGCCCCAGCATGGCTAGGAGCGGAAACTGGAGAGCTCATGATGCAGAACAGTTTCCGAGGTCACAGAAAATTCTTTAACCCCCAAGCCACCATGAAAACCCAAGTTGCAACAGGTTACAAATAAAGACAACAGAACTGTACATCATTTTCAGTAATGTTTACTACCTTGACTTTGACTTTTGTAGCAAAAACAATGCATATATTTGTATCACCGCTTTTTAAAAAATGTACATCAATCTGTCCCAGGGTAACTTTCACCTTTTAAACAACTTACAAGATGTCAGCTAAATGGTGCATCCAGTAAGAACGCTGCGTGCAGCTGAGTTGAACCAAGTGCTGCTCTGTATTCAGAACATCAAATGTACAAAACTGGTCCCACACTGTCTCTGGTAAAGGCCGTAGAAGTTCAGTTCATGTTTGATGGCTCAGCTGGGCATGGGGATGAGGAAGGCAGAGTTCTGGACAGGTTGGCATCCAACCACGATGTGGCAGAGCCAGGGTCCTGGGATTACACACAGCTCTCCTGATTCAGCTGTTCCACAATATCTCAAACCTTGACAGCCGTGTTGTATACTCCGCATGAAATCTTATGAAGACTTGATTTGATGACGCTCTGAAGGGTACTGTAGTAGGGTCCTAAAATTGAGGGGAGGGAAAAGGTTAGTTTTTAAATTAAATGTATTTTAGAAATGTCAGCCTACTTAAAGTATTACTCACAGAAACCTTATGGAGTTTATGGTCTGTACATTCTAACAGTGAACCAACGTCTATCTCTAGAAGTGACCTGTCAATAATTAATGCATTAATTAATACAAAAGGGTGCTTCCAGAAAAAGGATGCTGAGAAGTGTTGGGTGGGGAGATAATGCTAAATGCCCATTGGTCTTTTGTTCTCTACTTGTCTGAACTGAGTGCGGACAATGGTGTGCATCTAAGCTGAACGCTTAGAAGGCACTGAAATAGACACACAGGAGCCGTACAAACATAAAATAAAGATATCTCTTTTATTTTATGCTGGGTATAATAGTGACATGGTGCCTACTAGTCCCAAGATCAAAATTTCTCCCCAAGTAACCAACTTTCTGTGTGAAGATGTAGTTAGCCAAATGTTCCCTGGAGCATCAGCTGTAGTAGTGAAAAGTTGGGGACTCACCTTCTCAACAGACAGCCCTTGTTAAGTAATCTGGACTGCCCCAAGTACATAGAAAATGATATGCCAAAAATGCATCTACATCGGTATAGTAAGATATTAATGACAGATTGGTAGATGATTAGACAATATAAAATATGATGATATGTGTATATATTCAAAGAAAGGTTCTAGTAATAGCATTCTCAAGCTTTTAAAATTTTTGATATACTTACTGATATTTCTAAAAATAAAATTTTACAGCAAACTTTTAAATAATTTGTGTATTTTGAATTCTCTAGATTTCTGGTGACATGATGCTTGTCCAATTTGTTTCAAAGACCCGTGTGAATAAAGAGAAGAATAATTAGAAACATAAAATAATTCTATAGGTTTCATTGGTGCATGTAATGTAACATATCTGCCACCAGATAGCGCTCATGCTCCCAAAATAGAAACCATTGACCTGCAACTTTGGTTTTTGCATGTGCCTATACTGTGATTGTCAATGTTTAAAATCACATGTGAAAATCTAGTAAGTCTCTTTTACTCACTGTTCCACAGTATGTTCCAAAGGGTGGCGAGCTGGCATCTGGCCCATTATAGAGAATGAGGTAGTTGTGGGCACAGTCTCCTGGAGGGCTGATACTGAAAACAGAAAAGCTGACAGAGAGAGGTCTTCCAGAAGCAGCAATGATGGTCCATTCACAGTGAGTGTTGTTTGGGTAATTGTTAGGATAGCCAGGGCTGGTTAATAGACCACTGTCATCAAAAAGAGTTCCTCCACAGCCTGCAAGGAAGGAATGGAAAACGTTCCACTTAGCAAAGTGTAAAACATCCAGCTTGCTTTTCCACATGTGCAGGTCATGGAAGGGAGAGCTTTTATCTTCTTAAGGGGGCAGGGAATCTGCAAAAGCAGCCAGCCAAGGCAGAACCCCTCTTCTTGGTGGACATCCTCTCCAGGCCCATTCCCACAGCCATTCCTTTCTCAATGGTCTGTGACCTGAGGTGACTTCTCCCAGGATGGCTCTTTGCTAACCTCAGGCTGAGAACAAACTGGAAAGCAAAACAATAGTTTCCCAGAGAGGAAAATCTCTGTCTGCATGTTTTCAGGGTGCCGCAGCTCCCACAAGCAGAGTGGGAAGCCAAAATCAAATATAGTTCTGTGGCACACCCAGACTGATATTACAGCTTAGATGCTACAATAAAACTGATTTTATCAGGCCCATGCTGACAGTTCTAAGATATAATCAGCTTCTAAATCTGATGTGATGCCTTTACCAGGGTCTCCTTTCTGTGGGACTCCTGTGTATCATAGCGACGGGGCGCCTATTATTACCAGGGCCAAAATTTCTCCCCAAGTAACAAACTTTCTGTGCAAAAGTAATAGTTAGCAAATGTTTTCTAGAGCATGAACTGTAGTCGTGAAGGGCAGGCTTCACGTCAAAGCTCTTTGGGGCTTGGTGTCACTGGGTTTGATTTGCTCATTTCTACATCAAAGCTGAGGAGATCCAGAAGAAAGAGCCTAGTAACTGGGATTGGGCAACTTGATCTTCAATTCACACTTTGTTTACTGCTTATTTATTGCATTGTTTGCTTCCCTCCCCTTTTTTAATTTTAAGTTTTTCAAGATCAGTTCTTACTATGTATGTCAGGCTGGCCTCAAGAATTATGACTGCTGGGTTGGAGAGATGGCTCAGTGGTTAAGAGCACTGCCTGCTCTTCCAAAGGTCCTGAGTTCAGTTCCCAGCAACTACATGGTGGTTCACAACTGCCTGAAATGAGATCTGGTGCCCTCTTCTGGCCTGCAGGCCACGCATGCAGGCAGACCACTGAATAGTTAATAAATAAATAAATCTTAAAAAAAAAAAGAGTTATCACTGCATTGCCTCAGCCTTCCAAGTGCACAATTATAGGCCGCTAATGCCGGTACATTCCTTTCTTCCTCCTTTACCTCCAGTTAGGACAGTTAATTTCTGAGCACCTTTGGGTGTGGAGACTTTGCTATCTGTGGTTATTAGTTGGGACCCTCACTTCTCCCTGGGTACATTTAAAAGATCCTTTTTATGGTTTCTATTTTGTAGGTTTTGGGCTATTACAGACCGTTCATAAAAGCATTCCTCCTTCCTCAACTAAATAAATGTGTTCACAGGACTTATATTTCCTGCTATTTGATAAATAGACAACCAAACATCCAGGAAGACAGTTGTCGCCCTGAAAAAGCAATCATGACACAGGCGTGCCACCAAACGACAGGAGCCAGGACGGGCAAAGCTGCTCAGCTGTGCACACCATCAGGAGTGTATGTGTGCACACAGTGGGCTGCTCACTGTGTATAGCTGGCTGCTCATCCACACACGGGTGTGTTCCTGACTCAACTTTCTTGTAATTTCATTCACTGAATTTTCAGAGAGGTCCTTGGTGATCAAACCAGAAGAACAAGATAAAGTTTATATGGAAAGTTTACAGTGTTTACATTCTTGGGCCTTCTGCATGTAGAATGCAGTCTTTTATATCATTGGAATGCTAAACAATTGTAGGATTTTGAAAAATCAGTTCTTCACTGTTTAAAAATCGGAACGTTTCACAGAAAATCATCAGGTGCGATCTAATGTGATAAAGGCCTTTTAATCTGCCATCCTATCTCCTGTAGAGGCTTCCCTCACAGTGGCTAGCTTACCGGACGGAGAAGAGGTCCAGACAATTTCATATCCAGGGACTGTGACTGAGTCGTCCGTCTTAAACCGCAGATACAGCTCGTTGCTCTGAGAGAAGATGGGGTTCAGCTGCATCCGGCCACAGTACTTGTCAAGCAGCGGTGAACTGCTGTTGCTGCCGCTTCTTACCTGTTAAAAGCAGTCATTAGTCATCTCACCCATATTATTCCTGCTTCAATTCATCGCTGACACGTGATGAGAAAAGTTCAGTAAGAGTTTGGTTTGTTTTTTAAGACAGTTCTGCTAAAAGTTTAAACAAAATGGAAACATGGCTCTGGCTGGGACAGACTGGTCGGTTATCTTCATGGGATAGCTGCCATACTTAAGAATGCTGGAAGGCCCGATCTGCCGCCCGCATACTCTTGCCTTTGGGTTTCCTTCCCTTGGGATCCTCTTGTAAATCACCGCTGAGGAGGGGAGACATCCAGCTCAGAGCTTACAATGTGCATATTTCTAAGGAGGATGAAGTAACTCAGAGCAGAGGCATATCTGGGAAGTTAGAGAGGGAGCTGGAGGCACATTCGTTCACAGTAGGGACTGGAACAGGGCCCTCTCTGCTAGTCTCTGCTAGCACTACATTACAGCCCGCATGAAAGACATCTGTTCCCACCATAGTTAACTTGAACGGACACAGTCTGCTCTGCAGCCCAGACTCAGATATGTTTAACAGGCCATGCTGTAGCTTCCTGTCTCTGATAATGCAACCGGCAGCTCCTCATCCATTTTTGGAGTGGAGGAGGATGCCTGGGTGGCATAGTCCTTACCCTCCAATACAAACAAAAACAAAAACAAACAAACAAACAAGTCTTTACTTTCCAGCATCCAGAGGACAAATGACCAAGGCTAAGTTGGATCAGTAAGAGGCAACTTGAGGTAGGGATGACTTGGAATTAGCAGGGGGGGGGGTCCACCCTTTTCTAGATCATGGTCTTCTTGTTTCTGCTTAGTACTTATAGACGCATTTGCTTTTGAGGACGGGTGAGCATGTCCGTCCAAGTCTTAACTCCCTGAAGAGCGCAAACAATATGGCTTCTGTGTCTTCATTTCTTCCCTCCTCTCATCTCCTGCCATGGGTAGTAACCCCGGAGGAAGACAGGAGCTTTCCCTGGGAAGTCTCTGTTTGTTAAAAATGCTGATTAACAACAGATTTAGTTTAACTCTATATGGGGAGCTTTTCACCATAATAAGGAATCAGGAAGCTTGTGGGAGCTGAACCCATGTGCAAAGACCATCTCCTGGGACACCATTCTCCCCCAGGTTGAGGCCACACCTGGGATGGGTGAGGCAGGATGGTACAGAAACAAGACAGTTGGGGATGGGCTGGTGACTAAAACGGCAGAAATCTGTTAGCGTTAAGAAGGAGCAGAAGAAAAGAAGCTGATGGAAAAGAAACATCCGAAGCAAAGGGGATGCATGAGCCTGCAAGTTGTTTATCCCACGAAGAGCAGACAGTTCTGGAGAGCTTATTTGGAATAGAAGCTAATCAAACACAGACATTTTAACTATGCTGATTTGATTAATATGCGTATGTGTTTGCAATATTGTGCAGTACCCCAACTGTGTGCATAGTTAAAATGTGATTAAGCTTCTAAGGTACTGAACAAAGAGGCAGTAACAAAAGAAATAAATAAATCTCTGAGTCAGGTGTGGAGGCTGTGGACATCTTTCAGAGCCTTTCCTGTATAGCCACAAGTTCATTTGGGAAGTTTTAGATTTAGCATTGGCAGAACACAGGTGTGGCAACCACGTGATGCCCCTGGTAACCAGTGTGTAAAAGCCTTCACACTTAGTCGGTGCTATGGGCACCTTGTCCTTGGCATTCCCACAGGTCCTGCAGGTCAGAATTCATGTAACTTTCTTGAGAAACTCTTCTCTGTTCCCTTCCTGAATGGTGTTTCAACTGACTGTGATGCTGTCATCTGTACTGTACTTCCGGTACTGAAACTAGAATATTCTCAGTACACATTTATAGAATGAAAAAATAATGATTAACATAAAAAATGAAGAGAGACATATTGGCTTAACATCCCTATAGAAAAATTCTTAGCTAGCCAACATCTTTTTACATCATTCATTTAAATTACATTCAAATATATATTACCTCCAAGAAATCATGCCTGCATTGATTTGAATATTCCAGCTCAAACCAGTAGAAAAAGAGGGAAATGGTACTGTTCTGTGGGGCTCTGAGAATAATGGTGCAGTCCAAGTTATTATCATACTCTTGAGGCCATCCAGGACTCTTCAGATTGCCAAATGCTTGGTTGTATTCTCTGTTGCAATCTGCAATAAAAACCCAATATTCATAATTAATGTGCACACCCACATATTT
Organism: Bramus lutescens; assembly: GCA_001685075.1. Lineage (NCBI taxonomy): Eukaryota > Metazoa > Chordata > Mammalia > Rodentia > Cricetidae > Bramus > Bramus lutescens. The sequence continues at coordinate 38,146 of LOEQ01001479.1, read as the reverse complement.
AGTGTTCTTTAACCTTAACAATTCAGAGTTTAGAGTCTACTGAATCTAAGAAAAGTTCAGAAGCTGCTCCAGCCTCTTGGATGATGTTTGAAAAAACTGAGACTGGAAAGACGCTGGGACCTGAGAGATGCTGAAAATTGCATGCACACAGCTGCAGTGCCAGGCCTTGCTAATGTGGATGCCCCCATGTGAAAAGTGTGAAACACAAGCCCCTTTTGAGAAACACTCCAGCATTTTTGAACTCTTACTCACATGGCGGGAGAGTCAGTGGCTGACATTTAGATCTTTTCTAGACCCAAAGGCTCAATGTCCCAGACACTATCTGCATAAGAATTTCCTTTGGTGGATTGTTAGTTCTGCTACAACTCACATTTTTTTCTTTTTACCATATTTTTGTTTGGTAAAATAAAAACCAGAAGTATCTGTGCCTTTGAATCAAATGCTGCTTTAGTTTTAATCAAGTTCAAAACAGTCCTTACAGGAAATATTCTCTGCAAACACTTCTCAGTCATCAAACTCAAGTAACTTCTTCATTAATCATGGTATTTACACAATAATTTCCTAAGATATGATTCCCATCATTGTGGCCACACCAAGAATCACTGAACTGTGAACTTCATATAAGCAAAGAGCGCGCTATGGGAGATACTTGAAAAACTTAATTTTCAACTAACTAAATTAGGTCCAAGTCTCAGTTGAATCTTACTTCTGATGGGTGTGTGTTTACTTTAGCAGAACCTGATGTATTCACAGGAGTCAGTTCCAGCAATTCCTGCCATCGGAGCTGCCTTTCCCTATAAACAAGACGTTTTAGGCTCACCTGCAATCTGATAGGTGAAATGCACCCGAGAGTTCATGTTTAAAACATCAGATTTGAAAACGACAGTTGCGGTCCTTGTTGAAGAATAAAACACTGGCAAGGCTGTAAAGTTCATGCCGCAGTACAGAGTCACTGGCCCATTACCCTGAAATGAAATAGAAGCCACATGGCCTGAGATACTGTTTCAGGAGACATCAGCCACACCGGATACTAAACTGTATTTAACATATGACTTTAGTATCCAGACATGGAAAACAGCTCGTGCCTCAAGTGTGCTGCAACACTCAGCATTAGCAGTGTCCCACCTTCCTAGAGGAAGGGGAAATTGGGAGTAGAATTTCTGCTAAAACTACGAGCAGACAATTCTCTACAGAAAACAAAGCTGTTCCCTCTTGAGTCCTATCACAGCTAAAGCGTGTGTTTTGTTCAGAGCAGAGCCAGGTTGTGTGAGCTCCCTACAGGGCTCCTACTCCAGCTTCTCCCCCAGCCTAGAGTTCAGTTAGATTAGCCAGAGCAGGTCATATTCCTATGAGTTTCCCCTTTCCCGTCATCCTTGGCGCTCAGTATCTATAATAATGTCCCTGTTCTCTTCAGTTCATCTTCACTCTGGAGATGTCGTTCCCTCTCAAATACACATAGTAAATGGCTAATAATTTCTACACATTTAAGCAAGTACCTCAAAGGTAGCAGCCAGCATCCAGAGTCACAGTATACATATGGCTGAAATACATGCAGTTCTTGGACTCTGTCTAAAGGCACATGCTCCAGCCCTGCTTCCACACTCCCATGATGGGTCTGTGCTCCCACACCTACCCTTAGCCCACCGTCTTCTGCATTGACCTCCTCCTAAGTTTGTCTGCTGTAAACTCTAAACTTTAACTGCATTGCTAACCCTCCAATGCTTCTATCCCAAGACTTTCAACTCTGTAGTCCTACATGAATCTCATGTCTCCAGCAGCCTCATGAAGACTCTCTCCACGGTTCACTGGGTGAAAGTGGTGTAGGGTGGCGGGGAGGGTTCTTCTGGGTTTTTCATTATAGAGTCTCTCCTCTGTGATGCCTTAGCTCATAGTAATTTTCTATGTCCTAGGCTTGCTCTGAGCACTTAGAGGCTTTGAATAGTTTTATACATAGCGCATCCTCACTTTGAACGTTGCATGGGTGATACTCATTTCCACTCTCTATGGTTGTCTATTCCAGATCCTGCTATCCACCCTGCACCTTCTCCAATGTTCCTGCATCCACCAAATAAGCCTTTTGCTATCTTCCAACCAGCCTCTCTTTCTACTCTGGGGCAACTTTAGAATGCTGTTTTTTCCCAGCCCATCTATCATTTTTTTTGTTGCTATTGTCTTTATTCCCTATTTGTCTGCTGTAGTCTCCTTTATTCATTCAGTTTGAGCAAATTGTTCAGTGACGAGAAGTACGTGTTTCTCATTATTGAAAATACATAGTGTGTTCTTCATTATAGCATTTTCCCTTTGTGGTGTCTTAGCTCATAGTAATTTTCTATGTCCTAGGTTTGTTCTGAGCCTTTAGAGGCTTTGAGTATTTTTATAGACAGTGCATCAAACACCCTCACTTGTATTATCTGAGGCCAGTGCACCTGCTCTTGTATACCTCAGTTTCCTCATTCTTTACATGCTATTTTTTGTGCCCTGAAGAGAAATCTTCCCTGATTCCTCTAGTTCCAGCTTCATAAAGTAATGAGAAGCTGAAAGAACTTTGACCCAATGTAGAGCCCCCAAAATGTGAGCCTATTTCTACCTTGTCTGAAGGTCAGAGAGTTTCAGCTTGCTCAAAGTTGTTAACAACAAGTACAGCTAAGCACCCTGACCTGGGGCATGGTTACTTGGTGTTTTGGACATTAAGGTGGCCCAAAGTGGTGAATCTTCTCCACCCTGACCAAAGGTCAGGAAATTCAATCATATTTCTGCTCCTTCTTTTGAATTTGGATGTTTGACCTAGGGAGTGGTTGCCTTCAGGGTACTTGGTCTAGGGTAAGTTCATTGTCTAAACAACAGAATGCTTTTCTCAAGAATTAATGGCTTGATGTCTCTAGTATTGAAGCAAGTAGCTGTTCTAGTTGTCCTTTGTATCATGTTAAAGCAGTCTTTTGTCTCCCCTCCCCGTTGTATTGGGGTGTAAAAGTATATGGAAAATTAAATGTGGGTGATTTCAGTATTCACTGGAACTCCCTCTCAGTACTATCATATGTTTCTGTTTTATTATTTTTATTTGAGGCTTCATTCTCTTTACCTATTTTTCTAATTCCCATGCCCCTAACCTGGTAAGTGGTATACTTGCCAAAGCTGGTCTCCAACAACCCAAAAGGTCTGGTCCACTTAGCTCTAAGTCCTTCTTGTGAGGCTTCCACTGGGGAATAGGAGTTCTGTGCTGACAACCACTGTCAGTGGAATGCCGCTAACCTGGTATCTCCACAACCCAGGAGCCTAAGAATAACCTCAGTCTCTAGGCTCTACACGGCACTCATCTCAGCTCCTCAGAAGGTGCCAGGTAGAGAGAGCTCTGTCACAGCCAGGCCTTGGGCATTTGAATGTGGCCTTCTTAACTAAACTATTAGTTTCTAAACAAGTTAACTGCTCACTGCTCACGACTACAGATACCATCCAAGGGTTTGAGTTCAGTCTATGAGCCCTGAGTGTAGATATTTTCTCTGGCCACCTCATTACTCTCCATGTTCACCCACTACTGAGGAGATGATCATGCTCAGATCTCTGGGTCTTTCACACACCAGCTGCCCTGTCATCTTTCCCGTGTGAAGTTAAGACTCAGATATTTATCTCTCCGAGCCCAGGCAGCTTCTGTTTCCCCTTTTCTATTCTCTCACATTGCCATAAGTGTAGCCCTGCCCAGTCATACGGCCTCTTAGCTGGTTTTCCTATATTTTGTATGGATCCCTCCAGTTCATCCTACATCAATCCTGCTCGTTACAGACATGATTCACCAGGTGTAGCCCACGGAGCTCTGGGATTGGTGGCAGAACACAAGATATGCTCATCAAACACAGATGAATGTGTGTTATGCTAACGAATCGGTGTTTAAAGGGGGCCCTATGAATGTGCATTTTTAGCAAGATAGCCGGATGCTTCTTAGACGTGGGACATTTGCAAAGCCTCTTTCCTACGGGACTACGTTCAAGTTTCTTAGTATGATGGAAAGTAGGGCTTTGTCTCCTGCTGAAAAAAAAATACAATTTGAGAAGTAACAGGGACTTTATTTGGGCATGGCTTCATTACTTCCAGCGTTTGCAAATGTGACGGCCAGCATGCTGGGGTCTTTACCTGTGGTGAGTCCTGAAGCTCTAAGTAGCTCCGCGAGCAGTCTTGTGAGGCCAGCTGTAATTCCCACACTGTTATCTTGATGTTCTGGTATGGAGGAGCCTCGATGATCCAAGTGCAGGTGGAATGTGGGCGTCTGATGTTCGACAAGTGAGGTGAGGAAGCGTTTTGTGGGGTCACAGTTGCAAAATGTGTCCCCCCACAAGGCACTGAAGAGAGGAGAAAGAAAAAGGTAGATGTTTTAATCATGTCTAATTATACATAACAGCTTTAAAATCTTGCTCTAGCCCAGCCCACAGGAAGTAATTTTATTATTCTTTTAAGGATTTGAGTGTATGTCCTGGTGATGCAGGGCTGCAATCAGAGCTCCTTGCAAGCCTGAGGCAGGAGGATGAAGTTCAAGACTAGCCTGGCAGCTTAGTGAGACTCCGTTAAAGAAAAGGGAAAAAAGAGCAGGGAATGTAGCCCACACATGTTCAATAATCCCCTAAAGTTGTCATTAATTTAGATGAGATAAGCATGCATTCTTTGCAGTGCCTAAGGACGCATACATTTCAGGAGATGTCAAAATACTTACTGTCCACAAAGGTATATGTTGCATTAAATCCTTCTGCGTTCTGAGCTATGTCAGAGACAAACTGAACCGTAAGGAAGTTGCTAGACGAGGTAAAAGGGGCAGGTATCTGGTCACCACACAGTCTCCCACCTAAATCTGAGGCCATGCTCCTGCCATCTGCTATCTGGAAGAAAAAGCAGTTTATAGTAGTTCGTTATTAATAGTTGAAATGTTGTTTTTCATTGCAGCTACCATAGGTCAGTACTAAGGATCTTTATATTGGTGCTTTTACAGACGGCCTTGATTTAGATTAATACTACTATAATGACTTTCAGTAAAAATCCAGTATGATGCCAAACAGACATTTTTCTCTTAGGAAAAGTAATATATAATTTAAAGAACTATGGCTGTGGACTCATCAGACCCATTACTAATATCTCTGCTGCCCAAATTGTTCCTGAGGCTTTCTGGATAAGTAAGTCCTTATTTCTCCTCTTAACTCTGCTCGCAAGATGTCACCTAGAGGTTGCTGCTAAAACGAAGTCAGGCAGGACCTGCCTAACTCCATCCTACCCTCTTGATACAAAGGCCATGCCCAAAGACAACAGCTATCAAGGCCTAACGGGATGGGCTTTCCTCCCACCTCAGATCTCATGGGTCTCCTCTCTGGCTATCTGCTTCTCTGACTCCTTGAACATCCCAGGCTTAGTCCGGCTTCACAGCTCTAGCATCTGCCTTCCTTTGCTGGATCACTCTTCCCTGAATCTGCCGAGCCTTTCCTGTGGGTCCTTCAGGTCTCGCCTCCTTTATCACCCACTGGGTTCCCAGACTTTAACAGTGTGTAAGGCATAAATGATGTTTCATCAATACCTAGGAAATGCTCTGATGTTCCCCACTAGCACCTGCCTTGGTTTGCTTTATCTTATTGCAGCAGAGTGTCACTGGCAAGGGCAGTTATAAGCAAATAAGTTGATTTGTAACAGTTCTGGAGGTTGAGAAGTCTTCAGAATCCCAGGACTGCCTCTGATGAGGACCATTCTACCTTCTGACATAAAAGCATCATATGAAGAGACAGCAGGAGCATGCCAGATCTGCAATAGCTTCCTGTTTTATGGAGTCATTCACCCCATCCTATGAACCCCACTCTCATGACTTCATCTAACCCAATTATATCTCAAAGCTCCCCCAATACCATGAGGATGTGAATTCAAGGGTTCTGTTTCTAACACACAAACTAGAACAATGTTCACGGCACAGCACACCCTTCCCTAAAATGTTCTCCCCGAATTTCCCCTATCTCAATCAATAAACAGCTCAAAACTAAACTTTAGTCCTGCCCAACTCTTCTCCATTCCCATCATAACCATACCTGCTTCTTTCCACCTTCTAAATATATCTGCATCAATGCCACATCACCCTGTGCCTCCAGAACATGGCTTACAAATAAGCTGCACAGAGCACCCACGCAGGTCTCTACCAGGCTGCCCAGGTTTTGGTGACCTAGATTTATGCTCTTGTTCTCCCCGTAAAGCTACACCTTGCACAGAATGTTGCACAGAATGCAGTCTTCACTCTTTTCCACTCTCTGCAAGCACTGGCCAACAAAGATGCTACATCTCCTCTCACATCCCTTCCACAACTGTCTCCAGCAGTCTCCTCCCTCGGTGATATAGTCTTGAGGGGTTCCTAGCCATGGCGCCTCCTCAGAGAGGCCACGCCCACACAGTGTGGCCCTCCTCCCGTATCATCCTGTTGTATTTTACTGCAACCAAACTGTAACCTCCTTATTGCTTCTCTGCTTTCCCTGGGCTCCCACTCTGCAAGGATGTGAGTTCCCTAAGATAAGGCACGGAGCTCTGCTCAGAAGTGTTTCCAGCACAGAGAACCATGCATGCCTCTTACAGCCTTTTGTGTGTGTGTTTAAAAATTATTTATTTTTTCATTTTCTTTATTATTATTAAAAATTTCCACCTCCTCTCATTCCCCCCTCCCCCATTCCCCCTTCCTCTCCCTTTCCAGTCCAAAGAGCAGTCAGGGNGAGCAGTCAGGGTTCCCTGCCCTGTGGGAAGTCCAATGTCCTCTCCCCTCCATCGAGGTCTAGGAAGATGAGCAGCCAAACACACTAGGCTCCTACACAGCCAGTACATGCAGTAGAATCAAAACCCAGTTCCATTGCCCTTGGCTTCTCAGTCAGCTCTCCTTATCAGCCACGTTTTCTTACAGCCTTCTACAAACACTGAAGGAAATAGTGATGACCTAGATGTTCCTCAAACACCTTATTTAAAAACAAAGTAGGCTTTACTTTTTATTTATATTTCAGTAATCTTGATTGTCCTTTAATAACAAATTTCCATGTTTCTGCAGCTCCAGATCTGAGCTCATACCAGAACCACATCAGATCAGAGATCTTAGAGCAGTGCTTCCCTGGCATTATTTGATATAGTGATAGTGGATTTCAAAATTAAAAGTTAAATAAACTGACCATTAGATGGCACTGTCTCTCCTATATGAACATAATTTCAATTCATGCAGAATGTGAAAAAGAGGAATTCTGTAATCTAACACCCTCAATTTACAGAAGAGAAGAGTTACAAGTTTAGGACAATGTACTTTTTCTGATAAATGAAGTTTCATTACACCCACTGTGGTCCTCATGATCATTGCAAGCTTTTTCACTTTTGTATCACATGCCTGGCTTGTGTTGGGTCTTGTGTGTACAGAGAGGCATAAAAACACTCTCTACCTTCAACGTGCTCATTGACTAGTGAGAGGGGGCCAAAGATAAATATAAACATATGTCTATGTATCACTCTATATACATATATTTACAAATGTATATGGGAAAATACCAAAAAAGAACAAAGAAAGATGAAAATAAATATGTCAAATAAAATAAGGGAAATATGTACTATAAAAGAAAGAAGTGTGTTGGGTGTAGGAGAATCAGGAAAAACCGTCCATTTCATGCCCAGGAACTTGGGTCTCACTCTACAAGACCAGACGCGGGTTTTAAATAGAGACAGGTAAATGTGAAGGGAAGGACGAGGGAGAAGCCACAGCTGGGTAGAAGGCAACCCTATATTGGCAGGACAATCATTCAATTACTGTTTAAAACAAGAGTTTCCCAAGTGATTGGAGATACATAGTTACACTTGGCATGGCTCCTAGAGTCCTGTGCAATCAAACCTGACATTCTTTCTATCTTTTTTTCTGTTCTCTGACAACACCAAATCCCCACTATGCGGGGACCCTGCCCAGTACTGGGGCAGGAACTGCATGTCTGTGATGCCCTGAATAATAATCCAGTCACACCTTGCTTCCTAGAATCCTTTGTTTCCTGGCATCACTGAACAAAATGCCTATTATAATCAACTCAAGAGAAAAAGATCTACTTTGTCTCTCACTCTCAGTCCAGTCATGACTAATCTCCATAGCAACTTAGTAACAGCGCTCTCTGGTTTGGGGCCTGTGCTGCCATAAAGCATGGGGACAGAACATACTGGAGGCAGCTGTACATTGCATGGAAGCTGTGATGCAGAGAGAAAGGAGGGCTTGGGGCTCAAGTATCTTTGCAAAGGGTGGTGTCCTCAGTCGCCTACATTCCTAATGAGTCCCTATGTTGGCAGCCATGCCTTCTTAACCATTGGGCTTTGGTGAGACATTCAAGAGCCAGGCTATCATAGTAATAGTACTTAATCTTTATGATATAATCTGGTTTGCATACTATCTGTAGAGATGAGGTAACTTAGCTTCCCTAGAGTGCCATTTTATTGCAACATTAATGTGACTGGCTGCCTCATGTTCCTGTTGCCATGGCTTCTTCACCATGATGGGATATGATCTCAAAGCCTGCACTGGAGTGAACTGTTTCTTTTTCTTTTTTTTTTTTCACGGACCTAGCTTTCTAATGGAGACATCTCAAAGTTTTGCATTCCCAATGCTTTCCTTCCTTCGGTCTGCCAGTTACTGGGAAAGCTGCTAGTGGGTAAAACTGCTTTCCAGAAATGGAAAAGAAGAATATCCCTAAAGAGAACTTATTTGTAATAAATAAATAATAATAACTGACTTAAGATTTCGTTTTGAAACTAGCAAACAACAATTCCTTTCAATGCTGCTATTTCTGTCAAAATGACTTTCAGAAATTCATATGGTCACAAGTTCTTACATATCACCAAATCACACTCACAGAAATCAATTTACCTCCTTGCAGGACCTACAATATCTCACATGAGTTAAGTTTATACTCTTTGTTTGAATCACTTTTTAAAATATTCATTAATTATAGTGTATGTGTGTGCCTCTGTGTGTGTGTGTGTGTGTGTGTGTGTGTGTGTGTGTGTGGTGATGTATCTATACAAGCATAGGTGTATGCAGGCCACAGCATGCAAAGGGCCACTTTTCACTATGGGTTCAGGCTTATGAAGCAAGTGCTTTTACCTGTTGAAGCATCTTGCCTGCCTTTATTTTGGGCATTTTTAAGAAAAGGAAATTCATACTTGGAAATAACCAAAGGGGGGAAATGGAAGTAAATTGGTCAATGAATTATTATATGACACAATGTGCACCCTAATACACACTGTTTTTATTCTCAAAATAGCCTTGCAAAGTAGCTACTATTGTATGATTATTTTTTTAAATATTTATTTATTTACTTATTATATATACAATATTCTGTATGCATGTATGCCTGCAGGCCAGAAGAGGGCACCAGACCTCATTACAGATGGT
>LOEQ01001479.1:17754-28691 GCA_001685075.1 Bramus lutescens | reverse complement strand
ACCTTTGGAAGAGCAGGCAATGCTCTTAACCACTGAGTCATCTCTCCAGCCCTTGTATGATTATTTTAAATGAAATAAAGTGATAAGGAATCAGGTTGACTAAGAATTTAGTCTGGTAACAAAACTAGGTTTGAGTCAACCTATTATCTGCCTTCAAATCCTATTACTCTTTGGTAACCTAGGGAAGCCGGTTTTAAATAACATCTTAAGCTGTTCTGGCTACTTGGGTCTCATTTTAGAGAAGGATTGAGCTTGAACTGACACACAGCATACCACATTTTGTTCTCTCTAGTTCCTCATGAAGTCCCTCGAATCGACTGGCTTCTATCCCAACATCTTATTACAATGGCTCTCATCTGGCAGAATGACTTTCTTCATCACAGCCTTTCTTGGCCTGTGACCTGACCCTTAGCCACACTGTCCACCCACATGCCACTTGGACAAGCATTTTCCCTATACTTCAATGCACGGCGCTGTGACTGCCTGTCACATGTTTCCCCTCCTCATCTGCTCCCTTCCCTTCATCCTCCGTCCTCCAGCTGCACCCCGGCCGGGTACCAGTCCTAGAACAGAATGGGTACAGGGCTGTCTAGCTTTACACTGTCTAAGGAAGTGCGATTCTTTGAACTTTTTAGGAAGCTTTGGATGCCATCTGCATACATAGAAGAAACAGACCAAATAAGGGGTGTTTCTTTTTGGACTTCAGGTGTCAGTTATATTAGGATTGCCAAGTTCTTTTGAGTCTCTCACTCCATATGCCCAATCTTCCCATAGACACTGAAGAAGACAGAGCTGAATTTTCAATGTTAGAAGTCACTTGAAGTTTTAGTCATGATAACAAACATGAACTTGAACAGGAAACTAACATCTGTAATATATACTGAAGCCACTGTGAGCAGCAGTGCTCCCATTTTGAAGTCTGCAAGATGGCCAGCTGGAGCACCGTGCTTTAGAGCAGACTCTTGCTGCGTAGCCTTTTTACCTGCACATAATCATAGTAGCATCTCCTATCGGCTGTCCCTCTCTCCAGAGAGAATTTCCTGAAGGTGAGTTCAATGAACTTGTTTTCAGGTGCAATGATGTACCAGATGCAGTTTAGCTCCCGGTCATATTTTCCATCTGAGTCCGAGTCAGGAGAGACAAAGGTGCCGTTGTCCTCTGTCAGGTATCCGCCACAGCCATGCAGTGGTCCTGTGAAAACAACGACACATCACGTGCAAATGAACAAAATGACCTCAGCTTCCACACAGAAGGGTTTTGAAAAGGGAAGGCTACATTCTCTGCCACAGATTTGCGATCATTGTCCGGATATTGACTGGCAAGTACGTGTGTTTCTCAATTTTTCTTGGCTCCTTGCTTATTATGGTGGTTTGAAAGAAAATGGCCCCAAAGGGAGTGACACTATTAGGAGGTGTGGCCTCGTTAGAGGATGTGTGTCACTGTGGAAGCAGACTTTGAGGCCTCATATATGCTTAAGCCAGGCCCGGTGAAACAGATCACTTCCTGTTGCCTACAAACCAAGATGCAGGATACTCAGCTACTTCTCCAGCTACATGTCTGCCTACATGTCACCATGTCATACCATGATAATGGACTAAACTTCTGAAAGTGTAAGCCACCCCATTAAATGTTTCCCTTTGTAAGAGTTGCCATGGTAATGGTTTCTCAACAGAAACCCTAACTAAAGCACTGATTCTCTTTTTATCCCCAGCCCCCACTGGCGTTGCCTCCTTTTCGGCATGTACAGATACCCGAGAGTGAGCAACCATGTCGAGACGCACACAGGTGCTTCTTTGGAACTATTCATGCAATTTGTTCAGACTTTTTCCTACCTTGAAGAACTCAGTTTTGTGCATAGTAAAGCCGGTGGGATGTTCACCTGCCTGACTTTCAAGCTCTACTTTTGGGAACGCTGCCAAAACTGAAAATTGAATTTATGAAGATTTATCCAACACCTCTAAGAAAATTACCTCCCAACCAGTTTTTCATTTAAATAGTCTGACAGAGAGAGGCCAAGAGGGGGAATCTTGCTCTGTGGTCTAGCTTACAATAAACTACCTTCCAAAACCGAGTCCTGCGGAGACTGAAGAACAGAAGAACTTCATTAAAGAAATTCAACAGTTAGTACTGCACAATCAAATTACAGAACACAAAATACTCTAACGATGCCTATGGGTCCTCCATGGGAAAGAATAGAAACAAAATCCTGTGGATTTAGGTTCTGCCTATTCCGTAGCCTAATGGGGATATCAGAGATGACACAGGGAGAACACAAAATGAGGAAAAACTTACTGACAATTTCTAAAGAACTAAGCTCAAAGTAGTCACATAAAAATAACATTAAATTTGTGTTCGAATGAATGCCCTACCACTTGCACTAGACATAAATGCAGTTAACTTTCTTTGTCCCGGGCCTTCTATTTATCTCATTTCAACTGTTTATCTCCATCAGTGAAAAGATTAACCTCCATATAAGAAGGCCTTGAGATGCCTTTGGACTTGATGAGAGATAGAAAGAATGGTAGCCCTCCTCGACATCAGCCACAAAGTAGAGAGGCTGGAAAGAGGGACTTTCAGCACAGGTGCATGCCTTGCAAGCCAGGCTGCCCTGTCCACGGCTTCTGCGCCAGATAAAGCTAGAGAGTGTTTTCACAGTCGGGAATTCCCCGGAGTCGAAATGTTTCCAAAGACCCGATCCCTAATATGGCTGTTCTAGTATACAGGTCAAAATGAGTCTGAAACATAGCACTGCACATAGCCATACTGTGTGCTGTTGGTGGTCAGCTCATAAAATATGCCTGCAAAACACAGAAAAAAAACTGGAGCTTGGACAGCTTTTATTCAGTCGTGGGCTGTTACATAAGGAGACCAGTTAAACTCACTGGCTTGCATAGCAGGGAGGAACAATTACATTATTAATGTAATTGAAAATGCATGGTTATTTAATATTTCCTTAATATTTGAGGAAGTACACTTAAGATTAAAGTCCATTAGAAGTAATAACATATAACTAATTATGATAATTATGATACAGTGAGAGGAATGGTAGATGCCCTAAAAGGGAAAGGAAAAAAATAATTTTGTAAGAAGTCATCAACTAGTTACTCTGAGGATAGAGAATGCTCCAGTGCAGTATTCAACTCAGGCCTTAAGGATGCACGGAATAAGAACATGCTGAAATAGGGCTGAGATTATTTGCTCTGGGCTGAAAGATGCTCATCATCCAATATTAAATGAACAATATGAGTAGGAAGGCACAACTCAATATTAAATGAACAGTATGTGTATGAAGGCACAATTCTGTTCTGAAAACCATGCAGCAGATGAAGGTTCATCCAAGGCTCAAGACTAGGACATGAAAAGCCTTTGATTCTATCCTGTGGATGGTGGGGATCCACTTGGAAGCCTTTTTATGTAAGATTTGTTTTTATTCTTATTTATTGCATGTGTGAGAGAATACCATCTGCCTGTGAGAGCCTGTCAAGGCCACAGGAAGAAGGCATAGTTAGATTTCTTGAAGCTGGAGATAATCGGCTCTGGGAGTCACTCTCTGGGTGTTGTGAATGAGCTTGAATCCTCTAGACAAGTGGTAATCACTAAACCTTTCAGCCATCTATGGCTCCTTGAAAGGCTTTTGATCAGGGAAGTGGTAGGAACATTTGATCTGGTAGTAGCATCTTACATCAAGAAGATATTGACTAGAGGAGGGGACGCCGGCGGTGAGATGGTTGCTACTCTATACAATCTAGATTTGCAAGAGGCAGTGAAGAGTTGGAACTTATTATCTATTACTCCATTAATATATCAGCTTCAGGGCTGGAGAGATGGCTCAGCAGTTAAGAGCATTGCCTGCTCTTCTGAAGGTCCTGAGTTCAGTTCCCAGCGGCCACATGGTGGCTCACAACCATCTGTGGTGAGGTCTGGTGCCCTCTTCTGGCCTTCAGGCATACACACAGACAAAACATTGTGTGCATAATAGATGGATAAATATTTAAAAAATATATCAGACTCAGATACAATATGTTACTTTCAAAAAGTTAACCTAGAAATTTTGTCACTATTAGCATGTTAGTTATTGCCAGCGAGGTTAATAAGGAAAGAATGATGAGTGATTCTTCTCACTCAGTGAGCGGCATTATACACACTTGCTACTTGGGAGCAGCGACACCACTACTGATAAAAGTAGTGCCATGAGGTAGACATGCCTGGAATGGAGATGGGAAAGTGACTCTGCACACTCATAAACGATAAAAAAATAAGTGCTTTAGTTATAGGCAACTGATATCTGGATGGCTAAGTACGCAGTATCACTGTAGTAACAGCAAACACACATATATATATACACACATACACACATGCATGCGTACACACATACACTCACATACACACAGAGAACTTGTTTGAATCATCAAGCTATTGCAGAGCACAGATTTCATAAAATATAGAGAACAAATAAGATGAACAGCTAACATTACTTAATATTAAACAATATTACCAGTCAGATAACCCTGACCAAAATTGCCAAGTAACTTAAAGAAAAAATGATATCATATGGGTAGATAGAAGTTTGTAGTGTTCTGGAAATGATAATTGTAGAAAATGCCCCATTTTAGTATTTAACCATAGTGCAGCTTCTCCATGCTTCAGATTCTCCTAAGGTACATGGGGAGAGTGCGCTTGGCTTTGGGAGGATGTAAACAGAATCCTCGCAAAATGAGAATGCAATGTCAAAAACTGCTATGGCCACATTGCTGTGTCCAAATATCTTTAGAAACATAACATAATGGGATCTGTGACTATGGAAGAGTCCCCACATATTAAAATATCTGTATTTTCTATATTGGTATTTTGAAGTTCCTTTTCTTCTGATTAAGATGTCATAACATTGTTCTGCTTAGATAGCTCCCATCCATCATCTTTTCTACCACTTAGAAAGTGCTTATTCTCCAGCGCCTGCTATCAGCGGTCATACTCTGTCTGAGTCACTTTGATGGCAGACCCTGTACCCAAGAACAAGGGTCACTATAGCACTCCTCTATAAGTTGGAAGCATTTAACTCAAAAGAGCTATTTCTTCAAAGAAAGAAAATGTTTTGGGGGAAAAGATCCTGCTGGAGATATAAACCCAATTTAGCCAAGAGATTCCAGCCAGATCTACTTAATTAAGTCAGTAACTGAATCCTAAATGATTAGACTTCAGGTGAATCACAAGGCAGCATCAGTCTGGTAAGAGCAGAAATAGCTGCCCTATCTAGGAGAATCATCTTAGAGGCTCCAGTGGAGGGCAACGACTTATTAAGGAGTCATTTTGAGGACTGACATTTTTGTGACTGACACTTTCCTGAGGTCTTTGGGATGCTATCTCCCTGTCTCTGGACTCTTGCTGCTCGAGACGTTGGTGACCTGCTGCACTTCAGATGATGATCACCCTGACTTCAGCATATCCCTGCTGCCCAGCACCATCTGTGCCTGGAGGTGGCAGTCAAACAGCTCTGGAAGCCTCACACAAATGCATCTAAAACTGGTACCCCAGCGAAACAGAGCATGCCATTGTGGCTTCTCGTCAACAACGGTGGCTTGAGTTTCACAATACTAGTTTGCAGTAAAGCTCGCTGTGACCTTCACAGCTGCAGTATCGACTGATCCAGGGTTGTGAACTCACTTGAGAATTCAATGAGGTTTCTGATGGCTGTGCTTATTTCTCTAAAAGGATTTCATTGAATACCACACAATGTCATGATTAAAAACTCACAGAAAACTAGGATGAGAAGGGAAATTTCTCAGTTTGATAAAGAACAACTTATACTTATTAGCACAACTTATACACATTAGCAAACTTTTAAAAATTTGAGTGTGCATGTGTGTGTGTGTGTGTGTGTGTGTGCTTGTCCATGCCCATGGAGGCCAGAGGCTAATGTCCAGTATCTTTTGCAATGTTCTTCATACTAGATTTTGAGATAGAGTCTCTCACTGAGCCTGGAGCTTGCTGATTCCTCTGTAGACTTAGACCCATATACAAAGGGGGCTTAGTGGGGAAAATCAAGCATCTGCTGTTGTTCACTTCTCACTCTATGCATGAAGATAAATTTGTACGAGCTGTTCTTGGTCTGTAGGTGCCGGACCAGTTTAGGGGGAGTAAAGCAAAAGATAGGTAATGTAACCTATATGGTAAAATAATAACAGATCATGTCTGCAATAACAGAAGAAGAAGAGTAATAAAAAGAAGCAAAGGAAAGGAGCTACGCCTGCCACCAATCCCCAGGACCCACACACCGGGAGGACACCTGCAAAGTTCTCATCTGATGTCCTATGACATCCACTGTGACGTTCCATCCCCAAACATATGCACAAATACAAGTGGAAAATAAAGTGCAATAAATAAGTTTGATAACAAGAAAGGATGGTTGCAGGAACATGCGATGAGGCAGGAAAAGCAGAAAAGAGCACAAAGGTTGAGTGAAATCTGATAATGTAATTTCATTGCACATAGATATATTAAATGCTAAATTCCCCAACGGGAAGAAAAAGCTAAACAGCAAATATACTCTTCAGGATAGAGCAAGGTTGAAAGTAAAAGGGTCAACAAAGACGCCATGCAAATATATGTACAAATACATAATTAGAGTTCCTAACCAAATGCCTTTTGGGTCCAAAAGAAAGCTATGCATATTATTCTAAATAAGGAAAAATGGAAATTATTATTAAGATGCTTCCAAAAGTTACTGCATAATGAAACAAGTTAATATTCCAGGAGGATACAGTGGCTTTAGGCATGATTGTTCTTTATAGAAATGTATCGATCCCAGTGAGTGCCTTTCTCAACCTCCTAAGATAAACCTACTAGTTAGAGCTGGGAATTCCTGGATTGTCAAATGAGTGTGGAGGATGTTCTGATTTAATCAAAGCTACAACCCTAATGAGGAGTGTGAGCATTTTATAAATTAGAAAACCAAGACAGAGTAGCTAAGTACATTGTCCAAGGCCGAACTTGTTAAAATTATAAGCTGACTCTGATACTCCAAAGCTGACATATAATTTAGGACTGCCATTTTCACAGACAGAGTTATCACACTGAGTTAACAAGGAGTTGATAATTTCTGTTTGAGTTTATCAAGTAAAGACTTGTATCCTTAAAATCACTACTTACAAAATAAGTAGCAAGGAAATATTGTAAAAAAAATGAAGAAATACATAGAACACAAATAGTTATTAGATAGATCTCTGCTTTCTAGTATAGGTTTAGAGAATTTTTATAATTAAATCTATTTCTTGATTTATAAAGTTGTTGCCTTATTATAAAAATACATGTATATGCATATGTATATACACGTACATATACATATATATCAGTGAAATGACTTTTTAGCCTTAAGTGTTAGCCTGTTTTTAAAGCCAACTTTTCTAACTTTCATGCCATATCTTACAACATATTTCAGCAGGACAGCAGTAGAAATTCCATCAAAAGATATAAAATAATGACTATATAAGTCAGTCTAACGGGTAGTCTCATAGTAGTGAACAACAAATGATGCCAAGTCTATTACTTAAGGGATTTGATCTCTGAGCACTGGCGCAGTATGTCAGTAGGTAGAACACATTCATTAACTTGTAGAATTCAGTACATACTAATGAGCATACTCCCTACTTAAATGGAATATGATTTTACTGAATATTGACAATTACTAAGTAGAATTTTTTTAAAAAAGGAAAATATTCTGTTTAAAGAAAAGCAAGGTTAATAGTCATATATTACTTAGATGTCATAAAATAGATGGTGATATAAGAGGTGAAATTTATAAAATAAAATCCAATGAACAATAATTTCATAATAATAGTTTAAATAAGGAAATGGAATTTTTGCTTTCATTAATGTGTTATCTTGTACTAAATATATAGTTGATTTTTTAACTTTCAATACCCTGGTGTTGTGCTACTTGATAGTGACAGAAATCAATAACCTTCCTTTCAGAACTTGCTACGTGTCCATGATAAATCATTTAATTCCTTTGTGACTTAGTTTCCCCACTTTTAAACTTGACTATTTGACAAGTGTACCAATCAGGGTTACAGCGTAAGAATAAAATATCTAAATTACTTCATTTTTTCAGAACCCTGGGGTTAAGAAATGTTACTAATTGGAGCCCATAATTAGAAGCTACTAATTTTTGTCTTACAGGTTTATTAACCTTTATTACAATATAGATATATTCCCTATATCTGTATTTAACCATGCTAGGGCTTCACCCTTCATGTCATGCAAAGCCAACAGGACAGATGAGACATTTTTCTATCAACACCAAAAATGTGGCTTTTACAACATATATTCATATCTACAAAATACATATACTTGCCATATTTACAATAATGTAATAAATTGCATAAACTATATTTAAAGTATAAACATGTTCTTTATATAAAATTTAAATAAATCATGTATATTTAAATGTTACATATTATAACATAGATTATATAAATGTGACTATGAATGGAAATATATAAAGGTTAAATACTATTTACATTATAAATATGCCATATACAAACATATAACTATTCTATGTGGTAGTATTATATAGTAATAGTAAAACCTAAATGTTCTATTCAGAACTAGCATCCTATGATTTTAAAACAGATAGAATCAAATGAGACGATGAACACAGCTTGGTCTCTAAAAAAAATCTGGCTTATTTGCTTGAGGACAGGAGACCCTATCCTTCCAGACTGGGGGCAAATGTAGACATTCAGAGGACAAGGAGGAGGGATACTTGTAAAAGTTCACTAAGCTCTTTCCTTGCTTGATCCTGTCGCCTACAAGGTTTTGATGAGCTATGCAATAGCTGGTTTCTTTATTCCATTCACGCATTCTAAGCTAAGCAAATATTCTTTCAGTGAGTCCCCAAAGAATAAGCTGCAGATAACCTTGTGTTTAGTCTCATCCTCAGGGGACCGGTAACCAACAGTGAAAGCAGGCAGGCTTGCAGGGGACAGAAACAGGCTTAGTCTAGTTTTCTTTAAATGGGGTTACAGTTTCAGCTGGTCTCATTCTCAGGCTTCATAAAAGGAATCAAATGACATTAGGAAACCAGACAAATAGCATCCCCTGGTTGCTTTCAAGTCATACCCCACCATTACTTCCTGGAGAGTTATGAGTAGTGATTTATCAAATCATTCAACTGATAACCCAGCTATCTGACTGCAGTTGCACTTGTAGAAGTCAGGGAGCAGCAGCCTGTCTCCAGCTGCTCAGAGCCACCTAGAGAAGCACACACACGTGATTTTAATGTCAGTGAATATTTGAAAGTGCATTCTTTTATTGTCGGGCTACACAATTTCAGGGTGCCTCTCAGTTTAAACTTGTTTTTCTGTGTGATTAATTCGGGTTTAAGCTAGATGGGTGGCCGGGAACCAACAAGCCCCCTCCCCGAACAAATTGGTGCCCATGTGGCCAACTAAAATCCATATAGAAACCTGAGAAAGCTTAGAAATTAAATCTTGACACAAAAGAACAGAGTTAAGCATGGTTTGCTAGTGGCATTTTCTTGGGTGGGCTGTTTGCTAGAAGCAAGCGAAGGCATAGTTCCTTTAAGAGAGGATTTTCTGATTCAGCCATAGCAGAAAAAAAGCCGTGCTGCTTTTAAAGTTGGCTTTCTGAGCCATGCTGCTAGCATGAACTCTGGCTGTGGAGCATTTGTGGCATTTGTGGGCCGGGATGTTTGTGTGCCCACTCAGGGTTGGGAGGAAAGTAGCTGAGACCATGCCCATGGCTCAGCGCTCCCATGCCTGGGCAGGCAGTGGGACCATGACTACTAGATGTGCACAGGCAGGAGAGTATGGCGGACTCCTGTTGCCATACACAGAGATATTTTCCAGGCTGCACATTGCTCTGCATGACAGATAAAAAGGGTTTATGTGCTGCATGCTCATTCTCAGAGTTAAAGTGCTGACTGCAGCTCCTACCTGGCAGCCCCAGAGCCTCCACCATTTTAAAAGTGGAGAGAGTCAGATCCAGCATCCAGAGCAGCTGCAACCAAGCTGCTTACCATTTTAAAAGCTCTTCAAGACAGTAAAGAATCACAAACAATGCAACAAGGTCAGATTTAGACATAAAAGAACACTAAATGGGTCACAGTGTTGGATAAATGTACGTAGGCCTGGAAGAAAGAATAAAATGGTATAGAGAGTTATAAAAGGAAGTAAATGATTTATAAAATATAAAGCAAAGTCTTTAAAGAGACAGAGTACAAACAATCATAGATTAAAGGAGTAAAGAAAAATAAATATTAAAAAGTAATAGAGTAAAAACAAGCCATGTAAAGATGGAATATACACCATCAGTCTAGATTATGAATATTATTGTATTTTCTTTAAATTTTTTGACTGTGAATGAGCTAAGTATAGAGAGACATTTTATTGTATGGGCTGCTAAGCTAAACCAGCATGTATATTATAAAGGTTGCATGATTTCCAAATTTGGGTCTAAGGATATGTTGCTTTAGAAAAGAGGTTCTTCTCTTGTTTCCACAGAGGATGAAAATTTGTAGATTGCTTCCAGACTGGTGTGTTTTATAGAACAAGACCCCATGAAAGGTTGCCTTGAACACACCTCAAAAAATTACTTTGCCCAACTGTTGACTGAGATGAACCTAGCACACAGAATACACCATAAAAGACCTGATTAACAGCACCCCCACCCAGCAGGAAGCAGTATGGACAGAACTATGCCCATATTCCTAAATATTGCCTATAAATGTTTGCTTACATTTAAAGGGAGATATGAATAATTGCATTGGTCTAGAACTTGGTTTATTGATATAAATTTAAGGTCAATTTTGTTATATGTATATGTATTTCTGATTTTGATTAAGGTATTTTGTTTGTATAGCTTATTTTAAAATGTAATGTATAATTAAGAAATATAAGTTAATAGATACTCATCTATAA
>LOEQ01001479.1:0-10081 GCA_001685075.1 Bramus lutescens | reverse complement strand
CCAATCAGCGTTTTATTAAAATACATGATTGACAGAATACAGACAATTCTCCTGCAACAATTGTTATTTTTGATATATTTAATTTCATTGTGTATGTATAGACAACACATTTATTTTTACAAAAAAATCTAAAAAGAATGACAAAATCTGAGTTTTTAGGGGCACCCAAATCTGTTTTGACTTTCTACCCCAAAAAGCACAGAAAACTCTTAGAAAAGTCCATTTTTCCATGTGTGTCCAACATGTTTTCAAAGCCTGTATATATATTGTTTTACTAGTATATACAGCTTTGCAATCTCTGTAGCAGTATCTGTTTCATAGAATTAAAACTACTAGATGTACACTGTAAATAATTTTCCAAAAATAAAGAAAAATTTGTGATCATGGATCTTTAGGGTCAGGCAGGAAACAAAAACATGTATGTACAGATGTTTTATATACATGTTATGTCTCTGTAAATGATGATCTGGATGTTTCTCCTCCAAATTCCTATGTTGAAATCTTAACTTTAGGCTGTCAGTGTTGTGAAGTAGGGACTCTTGGAGGAGACTGGATTATGAAGATTCAGTCTTTGTGGCTGGAATTGGTGTGTTTATGAATGAGTTCTGAGAATGCTGCCCCCAACCCTCCACCGCTGAAGGACAAGTCTGGCAGAGCTAGGAGAGATTTCCTTCTGTGAACCAGGAAGTAGATTAGACCATCTGATGCTGAAACTGCCTGTCTTGAGCCTCCCAGACTCCACTAGGAGAATTTTGTTGCATCTAAGTCATTTATCTGCATGTTGTTATAGCAGCCTGTGCATCCTGTACATGTTAAGAAACTCACACTAGCTAGCCTCGGCAAGCTGTACCTGTACTGCCATTCTGGGGTGAGCAATCCCTTCTCTGGTCTCTTCCTCATAGTAGCCTGGCAGCTTTTGTTCCTTTAATCTTAAAACTTGCAGGACCTTTATCCTTAGGGCACATTTTCTTCACAAATAATCTCAGGTGAGATTGACATGTAGTTTCCTTCACGGTCCCCACCTATAAAACCACTTTTTTTTCATGGAGCTAAATCAGTCTGATTGAGTCATGCTTTACACTTCATGGACCCAACAGACATACAAGATGCTGAAAGTAAGCTTCGGAGTTCATAATCATCAGGAAAGAACCTATCAGTGACAAATCAGGGACAGATAGTAACAATTGTCCCAGCTTGTCGAGCTTCTATGTGTGAAACACTGTATTGCCCAGCCACTAGTCTAACTTTCAGAGTCCTATCTTGTGCTGAAAATTTCAGCTTTCAGTGAAATTGAAGAGCTGGATATCAACAATCCTAGAAGAAAGAAGCCTAGCATGTTATCCCTCTGGACAATGGAGGCTTCATCCTTTTAACCAGTCTCACTTGGAATAAGGAGAATCAGAGAGATAATTTACTATCACATAAAGCAACAGCTTGGATTTGTCTTTGATTCACAAAGAAAAAATTTTATGTGATAAAGTTTATCTTTAAGACACAAGGCAGTAGAATTACTCAGGACATGGCTTTGGGAGGACATGAGACATGGAGCCAAATTTTCACTCTTCCTGTAAATATGTGCTACTTTGGGGAAGCTGTGTGACCTTTTTAAGACACACATATAAGCATGCTTGCATATTTATCATGATGGTTTTAACAGCACAATAAAACATCCGAGGAAAGAGTTGAGCAAAGCTTCTTGTGTATAATAGATGTGGAACAAATGGCAACCATTTTTCCTAGTCCTTCGTACCCTCTTCAATGTTAAGGAGTGCTTTTAAGTTGACAACTATTATAGGAAGCTCCATCAAACTGTTAAGAAATTACAAGGAGTGTTTCAACTGGCCAAGCTCCCTTTTTAACCTCAATCCACACTGGATTGGGCAGAGGATCAGAGGACTACCTTGTAGGCTTTCCTGCCATATGGGATCCTTCTGCCTTCCTCCAGATTCCAGCTAGGCCACTATTAGAACTCATGCGCTCCATCAGTAAGGTAGCTTTCCTGTGAGCAAAGGCGAAAGGATTTTGTCAAGGCAAATCTGTCTCACATACCTAAGCAGAATCACTTTGTCGCTGCTAACGCCGATGCTGTAGACACAGTAGACGTTGTTGGGGTATCTGGAGTAGAAGGAGGGACTGCTAAGGACCCCGTAGGATTTATTGTAGGTCCCACCACAGGCTGTAATAGAAGAAAAGCAAATGTACAGATAATAATTATTACTTATAACATGGGCAAATCTTTTGGGGGGAATAGTCTAAGCTATTGTTTGCTGCCCCCAAAAAGAGTTCATATTAATTGTTCTTCAGGTGACCTTAACCTCCTTCATTGTGTTTATGAATAATTTTGAATTTCCCAGACAGGAGAAAGAGGAGAGAAATGTAGAAGAACATTTAAAACATTTGGAGGGGAATAAGTCTAAGTAAAACAAAAACAAAAACCATAATTAAAGCAACGAGAAAGAATATTTCATATGTTGGTATATCTGTTCCTTCACTCTAAATGATAGATTGACAGAGAGATGGTGTGGCAACTGGATTCTCAAATAAGGCAAGCAGACCCCAGGTGTGCTCTGTTCATAGGGGAAGACTGCAATGTAGAAATCCAAATGAACACAGATTCAGGGCCTCTGTGTTAGGGATAAAATTTTATAGGTCAAATGCTAGAAGTCAGTTACTTCCATGGGTCAAATGCCTCACTCTTAGGGTCTACAGATTTGTGTTTAGTTGTGAAATTAGGAAAGCTTATTGTTGCCCAGATTTGTGTTATTTGTCTTTGATAAGCATGATGATATCTGGTCCACTCTCTTAACTACAACCGTTAACAGTCCATAGCCCTTTGTTATACCCAGCAGTCAACAATGCAATCACTGCAAAATATAATGATGTACCATTATAACCAATAAGGCATCGCTTTTACATGGATTGTATCCAGCAAGGTTCAGATGTTCCCACCTAATGATGGTATTCCCATGAGCATGCTTATTTGTTTTAGAATTCCAAAACTACATGAAGTTTGTATATTTTGATGATGTTTCTATGGTTACCAAGGAACACACCCCACTAACATATCACCAAGATTAGATACAATTTGTGGCTTGTTATTTAAGGCTTTTGTTTATTTGGTTTGGCTTCAACTCTGCCCATTTGCAGGGCAAATTCTTTTCTGTGCCAAAAGTCTTCATACATTCTGACCTCTGGATATAGCAGCCATAAATTAAATGTCATATGGGTAGCAACTGCTTTATTTCACTCAGTGTCAATTACATGATCTCTGGAAGCTTATCAGTGGCTGAACAAACTCTCCACACACTACCAAGGTTTGAAGTCAGTAGCAGCAACATTCTTTAAGTGATACTTAAAGGGGGATTGAACTGTGCTCACTGTACTTTAGGAAAACAAGGAGTAAATGAGCAGAAGAATATATATATCAGGGTCTTAATTCTCCAAAGTAGTAGTTAAGAATAAAACAAATCCTCTTCTTCTTCATCCAAGGCCATGATAGAATACGTGTTCTATTAGATTGATGCAATCAGACATAGAAAACATCAGAGCTCATCCTTTCTAGCTGCTGACGTCAGCTGCTGAGAACAAGCTATGAAACTCTTTTCATGTGTAAATCATGTTCTCTATAGATGGGCAAATTGCTTTATTTGAAGATAAACTACCTTATTTCTTCCCATTAGTCATTCATGTAGCCAAGCAAAGACAAAACAAACCCAGGAACAGTTTTGTGTGCTGGTTTTACTGAATGACTGTGTAAGATAAGATAATGCTACAAAATAATCTCAATTATTTTCAGAGGGTAATTTTAGCTAAAATTCAGGAGAAGTGTCTATTATATATAGATATATATATATAATCTAATATATATTAATTTATGCATATGTGTGTGTGTACTTGTATGTATGTGCATTACATGTAAATAGTGCCCACAGAGGCTGAAAGAGGGCGTTGTGAGCTGCTGTGTGAGTATTGGGAACCAAACCTAAGTCTTTGAAAGAGCAGTAAGTGCTTTTAGCTAGAGAGCCATCTCTACAGTCCCTAATGGTTTATTTTTAAAGGAAAATATCACCTTTTGTATCATGTACCTAATTGATAATTTTTTGCATTAATGTCTCTGAATCTTTAATTTGGCGACATATGATGAATCATAAAATCTTCTTACGTGAATAACAGCAGAAAATGATTCTAAACAATAACAGTATGGTTACTCACAGGTGATTCTGTAGGAGATCTTGAACCCAAAGTCTGTGGCGTATGCATTAGAGTAGAAGTTGAGTGACACTGGGCCAGTCACGGTGAGGGGATGCAGGGCTTCAGAACCACAGAGAGTCACAAGAGGAGTGGAAGAGAGGTTGTGGCCTTTGATGATGTGCAAGCCATCATGATCACAGTTTCCAGTGATGGCTGAGCGTTCTACACGGAACAGAGAATGACCAACATCAGAACAGAAATGCCGTAGACTAAAGAGGAAAAATACCACAGTTTTGTAACTGATCCAGAAATTATAACCAAATTTAAGAGGTGGTTTCCTATATCAATATGCAACTTCATTTCCAGATGAAATAATATTTGTTCAAGAGACAAAACATGGACAGAAAAGAGAAAACAGGTAGAACTCTATAATAAATAAACTCAGTTGTTACTCAGAGTTTTCTTCCTCTACAGAACCATTCTTTTTACCCAGGGATCCTAAACCAGAGGCAACTTGCCTCCAAGGGGAAATAGGGTATCTGAAGACATTTTTTTCCCCTGCCACATTGGAGAATGAGATAGAGGCCAGGGAAGCTGTTAAGCAGGCTTTAACACACATGGGACCACTCCCATACTCTGAGCCTTTATGTCACAAAAAGAAAAAAGAAAATAACAAAAACAAAATCCCCCCAAATCACACAGCCCAGAATGTCAACAGTGCCTGCTCTTGAGAGAGACTTAGAGAGACTTCACACAGAGAAGTAAAGATAAGACTGGCCATGAGCAGAACCTGAGAAATTCCTTGATGTTTCCTGACAGCCCTTTCCAATAAGTCACACAATCATCAATTTTAGGGCTTTGAAGATTATAAATTTGCATCAACATTGTCTTCTAATTTAAAGCAAAGGAGGCTTAAACCAACAACATTACTGTTCATCTACCAGCAGCCCTTTCCCTAGAGTTGGGAAATGAGCAGAGAAGTGCATGTGCTTAAGATCCTCTTCCCATGGGGGAATCAGAAGTTGGAAGGTGAAGATCACAGAACATAGGTAAAAGGAAGTCCCATGGTGCTCGTTCATGAAAGCAGAGCAGGCCCCATACTTACCTGCCAACTCACTCATTCAGTTTGGATTGAGTGCCTATTCGAACTCACAGAATTGTTTCTCTCCCTGGGTAGTTTTCAATGGATGTCTAATTGTATGTTTACACGCATGTATGTAGAATATAAATGCAAATGAATGAATTAAAAGTTATGCACCTGGACTGATGGCATAGACCTATAATCCCAGCTGCTTGCGAATCTGAGGCATATTGCAAGTTTGAGGCCAACCAAGTCAATAGCGTAAGTTCATGGCCAGCTTGAGTTGATTAGCCAAACTCTATCTTAAAACAAAAAGTGAAAATAGGCCTGGAGACTTAGCTCAGGGGTAGATTACTTATCAAACTTGGTGTATATCCCTCAGTTCAATCCTCTGTGCTTGGGAAAAAATAGAGGCTATATAAAACATAACAGGCTCCAGATGCATTTTCTTTAAGCAATTTTATGTGATGCCTGTGTCTTTAAAGTTACTATATTTTTTTTTCAGTTCTGGATGAAATACATAAAATGGTACTTTTGTTTATTAAAAACCAGAAGAAAGTCAGGCCTATGACTTCATCTTCTCTGCAGATTGAGGCAGGAGTTATAGGCCTGCTTGATCTACATAAGAATTCAAGACCAGCTTGGGTGGCTTAGTGAGAGCTTGTTTACAATAAAAAACCTTTTTATTACATTAAAAAGTAATGGGTGTGGTTTTAGCTTGGTTGCAGGGTGCTTGCTGCTCCTGCCCAAAGTTCAGTCCTCAGTGTGAAAGATGAAAATGATTTTCTATTTGTAATTTTATTTGCATTTGCATTACAGTTGAGAACATGTTTATTATTGTCTTCAAATGGTCATTTTAGACTACTCTGCCTATATCTTTCCATTAATAGCTTAATTTTTTGTTTCCTTCAAATAAATTGAATCTTTGGCTATTATCAAAAGATAAGAGATAAGTTACGATGAATATGTAGGTATTTAAACTGGTGTAACCATTATGTAAAAAGGGCCCTCAAAATATTAAAAAATATACCAATACTATTCAGCAGCTCCACTCTTGGGCATATGCCCAGAGGAAATGAAGTCAGTGTGGTAAAGACCAATCTATTCTTCCATGTTTGTTGAAGAATTATTCATAATAGCCAAGACATGAAATCAACTCAAATCCTTTGGCTGATGAATAAAGAGAATGACATACATAGACAGACAGCTGAATGAGCACAATGGAATACTACTCTGTCTTTTTGAAGAAGGAAATACTGTAGTTTGTGGTAATATGAATAAATTTCAAGGCATTATGATGATTGGAATAAAAACATACACAGGAAAAACAAACAGCACACAATTACATTTCTCTGTTGAATCTAAAACAGCCGAACTTGTCGAGGAGAACAGTGGTTACTATATGCTAGGGTGGGGAGATGTCCATCAGAGATCACAATACTTAACCATACTTTTGCAAAATGAACCCATTCAGAAAAATCTTCTGTACAACATGTGGACTATAATTAATAATGATGCATTATCTAGCTGAATATTGTTAAGAGAATAAATTCTAGATGTTCTCACAATCAAAAAATTGTATGTTAGTAAATACTTTAACTAACTTGGCATAGTCATGCTACAAGCAATGCCTTTATCAAAGCCCTATATCAACACCATAGATACGTAAGTTTTATCAATTAAAAATTAATCAAGTTTTGGAAAAGAATAAACATACCTTCTAAATGGAAGGACACAAAGGTCAGGATGATCAGAGACCGAGGTTCAACATCTATGAAGTAGGTGCAGTTCATGTTATTGTCATATGGCTTTGGGAAGTTTGGAGAGATGATGTCACCTCTGGAGCTATTGAATCTACGTCCACATCCTACACAAGAATAAAAATCCATCATCAGGCGATTCATTATCATCTATAGCAATGACTTCATAGAGAGAAAGATATAAGTTTGCCATTTCATGAAGTCTCTACAGAAAATTTTTTGAGATACTCTTAATGGAGGAAGAGCACCAAGGGAATGACTCTGATTTATAAGTCAATATGTGAGCAAAACAAAAACTTACTAGAATATCATGATGAATTTTAGATGCTAAGTAAGTACATATTTTGCCACACAATACACTTCAGGTCTCACAATATTTTTAAGAAGATAAATGACCAAAGACTAAATATGGTTCATATAAAGAAACAAACCATATAAAAATGAGTTGCAGGCCTGGGGAAATGAATCTGTCTGTACATGGTTTGCCTTGCAAGCATGAGGACCTGAGCTCAGTATTAGAATCCAGGTGAAAACAAAGCCAGACCTCATGGTGCACCCTTGGGACTCCAGCTGTGGGGAGAGAGAGTAAGGAAGACCCCTGGGGCTTGTCTGAGCAGCCAGTCCAGGCTATGAAGTGAGTTGCAGGCCAATACAAGATTCTCCATCAACCAAAGAAAACAAAAAAGGAGGGCAGTACCTGAGGAATACCCAGGGCTGCTCTCTGGTTCCATTATGCCTTCACTTATACACAGATACACCTGCACACACATGCACAAGCACATACATACACATGCACACACATACAGTGTGATTTATCTCACAGAATTACTTTATATTTTATTTGGAAAGTATTATATTAATCACCTAAAGAGCTGATAAAGTGTTTTCTAAATGTCCTTATTAGAAAACTATTACTTCCTTACTTTAAAATCTAATCATAATAATAATGATAATTGATTTTAAAAGCTCATTTAATCTACTAGTCATGATATTTATCAGACTGTTGCAGCAAATACAGAAGGCAGGGGCAGTAGTGCAGAGCTGTACTCCCAGCATGCTGGAAGCAGAGGCAGGAGTGTTAGTCCAAGGCAAGCCTGTGCTGCACTGGAGCTTCATTCAGGACTGGCTTAGGAAGGGACTTAGATAGACACTGTGTCCAAACTTAAGAAGTGGGGGAGGAAAGGGCTGGGAACATAGTTCTAAAGTAGCGCTTTTCTGGTGTATAAAACCCCCTAGGTTCAACCGCACTGTTCCCGGGACTAATACCTCTGCGTTACTAAGGCAGCATTTGTTTTCATGTACTTCTAGCTAATGTATGTCACCCTTTGACTGGTAAATTATGACAGTGTATGTAACCTTTTACACTGAACGACTCTCTCTCTCTCTCTCTCTCTCTCTCTCTCTCTCTCTCTCCACACACACACACAGGCCATCTGAACACCCAGGCTAGATCAGAAGTTGGCCATCATTACTCCCTTATCCATCACCCTTGTTCTTTTATTCACATCTGAAATATCTGTTTACTGTATTATTCCCTCCAATTCTTTCTCCCGAGCTTTTCTCTGAACAGTGCTTTGTAAATAGTGGCCCCGTGATTTAATTCATCCAGATACAGAGGCCACAGCATCTCAGGCTTGGAACCTTCTCAATCATACTCCGTTGACCTGCACTTGAATTCAGCTTTAATAGCATTCTATCTTTTCTCCCAAACTGGTTTCAAACTCCAGTTCTTCCTGCCTTTGCCTTTCCTGGAACATAGGCACATACAGCCGCGGCTGAATCTCACCGACTTTCGAAGGAGGCTGTTCCAGCAGAATTAGGTGGCTCACTCGTGGTCCTTCCTGGGATTACTATCAGGACAATCTTTATGGGGCTCTCACACTGTTCCCCAAGTCTATCTGAGGCACCTGCTCTTCCTCAACAGCTTAGATTCCAGTGCTACTTACGGCTTACGAAGGACGCAGAGAAGCCCTGGCCTGGCATATCCTCAGATTGGAAGACAGCAGTGAATATGTTTCCTGACACGACAATGGGACTGGGAGCCACATCTCCACAGCTTGTGGTTAACAGGGTATCGTTGGTCTCCAAGGTTCCTCCCCAGACCTGATGGGGTCAAAAACATGACTTAATGTGCACAGTTTTCACCTGCCAATATTTTTACAGGTTTAGGCTTGAATATAATTGCATTCAATTCTATAGAAAAGGAAAAACCATAAGACTAAGTAAGCCACGTGCAAGTCTGGAATACTTTCTTTTGAGAATGTTTTTAAAGCTGCTTTTTAAGTGTCCTATTTCGTTCTGGTTGCTCTAAGGAGGTTGTGTTTGGTTTTCGTAGAGCTGGACAGTGAGGACTTCTTCTGATTCGTCTACTTTAGGTTACCCTGCCTTCTACGCGGGCATTCAGGAAGGAAGTGACTAGAAAAAAATGAGCCAAAGATGCTGTGCAGTCTAAAACTCTCTTTAGCAGCTGCAGGAAGACACTGACCTCTCTTAATTTTACTCTATCTGGTACTAGTGATTTGTGTTGCCACTTTTGATTTTTGTCAGCCTTGCAAAATATTTATCAATTTTCTTGATTTTTTTTCTAGTGTTTTCCTATTGTCAAGTTCATTAATTTCTATTTTTATCATTATTTTCTTGATTATTTGTTTTGACTTTATTTTAAAAATGTACATGGATTTATCTTACACCTGTAAAAATGGCCAAGGTCAAAAACACTGATGACAACTTATGCTTGAGAGGATGTGGGGTAAAACGAACACTCCTGCATTGCTGGTGGGAGTGCAAATTTGTACAACCCCTTTGAATACCAGTATGGCAATTTCTCAGAAAATTAGGAAACAACATTCCTCAAGTCCCAGCAATACCACTTTTGGGTATATACCAAAAGGATGCTCAATCGTACCACAAGGACATGTGCTCAACTATGTTCACAGCATCATTGTTTGTCATAACCAGAACCTGGAAACAATCTAAATGCCCCTCAACTAAAGAATGGATAAGGAAAATGTGGTACATTTACACAATGAAGTACTACACAGCAGAAAAA
>LOEQ01001478.1:564205-577254 GCA_001685075.1 Bramus lutescens | reverse complement strand
CCTTTGGAAGAGCAGGCAATGCTCTTAACCACTGAGCCACCTCTCCAGCCCCTAGAAAGACATTTTTATACCCTATCATTCTTCCTGCTCTGGTAGCCCAAATACATCTGAAATATGAACCCAGTTAGCACTATAGAAACAAGGATATGACATTTGTTACTTTAACCATTACAGAAGGGCTTTGAGATACAGGGTACATTATTCCTCCTAAAATTAGCCTTATTTCTTGGGCAGCATATTTCCCCTGAATGAGATATGTCTAACAACTCTCCCAATGAGTTAGTCTTCTACTCTGCACAGATAATCATTAGTTAAAATGTCACCTTATCTTAAGTATGGAATGGTTTTATTTCTTTGCAATTTTTAAGTCACTAATAAAGATCTGATTTAAAATCAATATAAAGACTGTTAAGATACATTTATGAGTGGACTGGTAGAGTTCTTGTGCCGCATTTCCTTTTTGATAATTCTGGGTTGAGAAAACCAGACTAATACAACATATGAATAGAGACGACGAATATATTGCACTGCTGTCTTGGCCATCCTTCTCAGAGAAGAAAATATGGCGCTGACAACACTGAAATGGTGCAAGAGAGAAGTCACAATTTCATAGACTTCATACACTCTGTCTCTTAACGCATTCTAAGCACACCCTGCTTCCAACGCAGTTGCATATCAAAGGCCTCTGTCCTAACTAATTCTTACCTGGTTTCAAACATATGGCTAATTCTTCATGTCATCTTGGATGATGTTTTTGGATGAGATTAACATCAGAATGGGCAAACAGAGTGGGCCTAGTTCAATTAACTCGAAAACTAAACAGTACAGGAAGAGGAGCCTCCCAGATTAAAGGGGAGCTCTTGGCAGACTATCTCCCAACAAGAGCTTCCTAGGCACTCCTGTGTCCCCTTCCACGCAGTCCTTATTTTGGGTTATAAAATTACAAGCATATATAATCCTGCAAACAGATTCCTTACAATGAAATGTGCTTCTCTCTATGTGCACCTTTCTGTTCTTGATATGGTCTTAATGTTTGTGTCCCTCCACATTTCACAGGCTGGAACCTCATCTTCCATATACCAGAAGGAGAACGTTTGAGAGAGAATTAGAGCTTAAGAGCGGCACCATGATGGATGATATTGGTGCAATCATCAAATGACTAGAGACTAGCATTTTCCTCCAGTACATGAAGGCAGTGTCTCTGAGAACCCAAAGCCTCAGAGAACAGTCAACTAGCACCATGATCTTTGACTTCCTAGGCTTCAAAATTATGAGGAACAAGAAACTGTGGTTTATTACTTTATGACAGTCCCCAAAACACAACCAGCCAAACAAGCAAACAAACAAAGCTATTTCGGGTACTCTGGAGAACCTTACCCAATGCCCATTCATACACCAGTGACTTTTCTAATATAATAGCTCTTTTGATAAAATGAATTTATTAATCCTCTAAGTTATAATGATTCAGAATGCTTTATTTGTACATAAAAATATATTTTAGTTTAGGTAAAATTAATTTATGTACATTCTTAGGCACATAGAGTCCTCTTTCCCCTCATATTCAAGTACAAAAAGGGAAACATAAATTGAGTAAGATGTTTCCTGACCATCCCTACTCACTTTAAATATGTGTATCTAGTTTATTCATCTTTCCCTACCTCCTTGTATAAGCTGTTTTGTTTTAGTTCAATTGCTATAACCTAAAAGAAGGCATAGCTAAGGAGATGTTCTATGCCTCCTCTATTATTTGGGATGAGTTGGTGGCAAGATAGGTTAATAACTTTATTCTCTGCTTCCTTTTTAAAAAGTTCTTCTATCCCTTCCTTTAATAACCAAACATACATTAAAATGCTGAAATGAGTGGTTCCAGATCCAGAAAATTAATTCTTTAATGATGAGTAGCCACAAAGGTCAAGCCAGCTAACTTTTCATTATCAGAAGCATTACAAGCGCTTTATCTTCTCTTAGCTTCTGTGGGGCTCACTCTCAGTGGAGCAATGAGAAATGCTAATGAGAGCCATGCAGTCTTCTCTATGTTCCATTGTGATTCTCTGTTAGAATATAACAGACAGGAGACAGTGCTTGCCACAACATCAGTGCCCTCCACAGAACCCCAGGGACAAGCATCACCTCAGTCACACAATCTTACCACTGTGTTGCCATTCTGAAAAGCATAATTCAGTGGCCAGTCTTCTGCCTGCATAAACAAAAATCTCTCAAACTAATGTTATATCACACCATGGGCTTACCCATTGACGGTGTCTCTGCTCCTACTCACAGAATCAGACAGACAAACATACAGAGCCGAGAGCCCTTTTTGAAACTTCTTTTTGTTCACTATCAAAATCATTCAAAAGAAAAGTCATGCAAATTTTTTTTATTTTAACTGATCCAGTCTTTTTTTTTTGAACATAAAAAAGTTTTAATCTAAAGAAAAACCACAGCAGGAACCAATAAAGCCTGCTGCTGTGATCACTTCAAAGCTTTATTTTTAAAAAGACCACATTTCTTGATTTTTTTTCATCTTTCAGGGAAAATATTCTTTATGGAAACATGACAGTGTTGCTGATTTGGGGAGGCAGCTGTGGGTGCACCTGTAACACTTCACAACATGCCTGGTCGATTTCCTTCCTAAGAATGTCCTCAGTCTGAACTACGAACCCTCTGTAGGGCGGAAGTAGATATTACAGATTCATTTTCATGATGGATATGAGAACATTTCTACTTTTAGGCTTTGTTCCTAAAATCTGAAAGTTTCGTGTATTTATATTGAAAACTTCTCAGAAATTTCTTCTTTCCTAAGCTTATGACTAGAATAACCTCCCTCAAAAAGAAACTTGCAAGCAGTGTTTGTTTCCTTGGGTTCACAATAATTTGCCATACTAAATTATTTTCTTGAATTTTAAAGGGCTTGAATTATGGATACACACATGACTTCCATAAATAATGCTATCTTTTAGCAGTTCTACACTTTATTTTCTTGCCACAATTTTAACAGATTTATTACATCTCCAAGTATGGTAACCCAAGGAGCATTCCATGAATGGAATCTTTAGACATGGAGTGGTTTAATACAAAGGAACTCAAAACGCAAACGATGAGTCTTCCTATGGTGATGGCCTCTGATTGCTACCCTAAGATGGGAAGTCTCTTAATTTAAACTAAAATGGTACATCAGTAATATTTTTCTCATCAATTCATGCAGGCAAGACCTGGCTGCACTCAAATAAGGTAAAAGCTATACAAGCTCTATGATTTCTAGGTATTTTTACCTTCTTGCCACTATTTAATATCTTTCTTCCTTTCCTTCCTCCCATATTTTCTTTAGCTTTCAATATTGAACTACTAGTAACAAATTATGACTTTCTGGAAAGATGATGGCTTAACATTATGCTTGCAGAGACAGAAAAAGTACAAGTTCTGATGTTGGTTTTACTTCAACAGGAATCATGAGGATGCCACTGCTTAGAGAAAGCTACTAAGTGACAAACCAGGACACTTCTAAATATTTCCTTAAGGTTAGGTTTTCAAAATTAGTTTTTGGTTTAGCATATGAGGAACAGAAAAAATAATCTGACAATACATACATAAAAGTTATGGAATATACTGTTCCTAAACTTCAAGGTATTAAATATTTGTTTTTATGATACATTGATTTAATATACGCTTTACTTAGCATATATCAGGCATTGTTCTAAGAATCAATGTATATATGACCATCTAGGTAAATCTCAGAGTAACTGTGTACTGATCTTTGAAAGGTCAGACTCTACAATCCTTTGATCTCACGACAAGGATGGAATCCTACTACTACTAGAAGGCAAAGAGCAAACAGTGTAAGTCAAACAATGGGAAGATGCTATTAACCAACAGGAAAATGCTACTATCACCTAAGATACTTATGGTTTTAAAAGTGATTAATATTTTCTGGGAATATACAAGATCTTCTACAATTCCATAGAGGACTAACTCTCCCTTTCACATCTTTCTTTTTTAAGAAATAATCATTCTGTATATCCACTCTTTGCACAGAGATAAGTGGTAGTATTCTCAGTTACTTTGATGGTAATCCTGAGTTCCCTTCACCAGGTTTCACAGTAAATTCAGACTTTCATTTAGCAATTGGTCTTTTGTTATATTTTATATCACAACAACACCTGAGTTCATTGATGACCTAAAATCAAATATGTATTAAATATTAATGCTATAAAATATTTTAATAATGTATTTTTAACTGGGACCTTCCAAAACAATTTTAACTTACTTTACAACCTTTTGAAAATGTTTTAAAGCTTTAAAGCTTGTTTACCTAGTTTCAAAGATAGCAAGTTTTATTTAAAATAAACTAAATATTCATATAGGAAGTGGATGTACTCTTTCTCAGTATACATGAGATCTCATTCATCAAGGAGGCAGAAGACAGCTAAGAAAATGATCCTGAAGCCCTCCTTACACCTTAGACACACTGGCTCTGTATCTAACCAGTGGGCAACACAGAGTCTTTTATGGGAACACTTTTCTTAAAGGAGATGATTTTTTATCACAGATATCCCAACAAAAAGATTACAACTTTAGATATGTAGTAATTAAACCACAGATTCCCAATTCAAACTAACACAAAGTGATTGATTACAAAGCGGAGAAATGTGTTCATCTTGTCTAGACATAAGAGCTTTAAAGAAAAGCAATGTGCATGCAATCATAGAAAAAAATAGGTGAATAAACCAAAGTAAACAAATGTCAACTACAGGAATGATAAGATGACTGTACTAAAATGGATTGCATATATGATGAATACAGAATTGAACTTTGGTTTCTCCTCTAAATAAGCCCTGTCAGATAAACCTTCTTTATCTAACAACATTATCCCTTCTAATGGCTGTTCATAAGCATCTCTAAGGCAGCTGTATTGCTATATGTGTCCATCATCACCTGTCCACCTAACTGTCTCCTCAACTAGAAGCCCACCTTCACTCTGCTTATAACCAACTCTAAGGCTTTGAAATACAATGGGTATTCAGGAAAGGAAAATCAACTGAATAAATGATCTTGATGTATTATAGATCATGGCATCACCACAGCTCATGGTTCAGAAAGCAAAGGTCTTATAAAACATACCTTATTACAGAACTTAAATACTTGTTTAAAGGTCCAATGCACAGACACTGGCAACACTAAGAAGACTGAGTGGGTTTTACAAGTGTATGCATGTGTGTACACACAAATAATAATAATACTAGTAATAGTTGCTGCAGCTAAAGAAGATAACTTGAGTCAGGAAGTAGGCACAGGAAGAGTTTGAGTGGAGAGAGAAGAGTGTGAGGTATAAAGAAAGAATATACCTCTACAAAGTTCCAAAGATAAACTTTAAATGTTAAAATCCAATGTTGATAAGCAGAGAGAAAATGAATCAGACATAAAATCCTCACCTCACAAGTAATAAATGAAGATCAAAATATGTTTTTTTGAAATACAAGTTTTGCTTCTGTAAATAAGAATAAAGTTTATTCTAACCCAAAACATGTGTAGTCATGGACCAGTTACACAGATTCTGGTTGTTCCTAAAAACACTTACCAGGCATTTACGAAATACATTTTTGGACCACAGGTAGGGAGCTGAGTAACAACCAAGAGGCATGGACTCTACTGTGAACTTACAAAGCTATCTGATGACACTCTTAGCTTTGAGGTGAGTAGAAGCTAGATATCTGCTAAGAATACACTTTAGATATTAAGTTTTACCTATTAGTCTAATAACTATTTGTTCAGAGTTAGAAACCAATGGAATTAAAAATAGCTACAGAGAATTTGGTTCTGGTTCTAGAACATTCTAACTGTCCACAATCACTAAATTCTAAATAGTCGTTCAGACTTGCAAAATCTCTACAGAACTGGGCCTCTCACCCTCTGGCAAACTTAGAATCGGTAAGTGCAGAACCTCCTCCTCATCTGGGATTCACATCTCATCCATGTTTTCAATTCATGTTCCTTTGAATTTATTTTCAATGATGTAAATAAGTTTAAATTCTCATCTCTTACCTTTTGCTTGTGTTAACAATGCACACACACATCCAAAGCACAAGTTCCAAATCAGAGGAACTTTTTCCAGTGCCTAAGGAGCTGCTGAAATGAAGGCAGAGCTCCTTTTCCTCCTTCCCTAGTTCCTCCATCCAGTCTTATCTGCAGACGAGCGAGGTTGATCAGTATCATCAGTCCTTATTCTCTTGCAGCCAGTCACGAGTAAATATTTCTTTGTTTTGACAATAATGGCATGACAGTGCAGATATTTGCTTTTCACCACTTTACAGTTTATGATATTATGATACATGACTATCTTTTTTTATGCATTTATACTCACACATATTCCAGCCTATGAATGAATTCTTCATTTTTCTCACCTATTCCTCCACATAGATGGATTTCTTTGAATTTGTTTATTTCCATCATTTTTTTTCATTTACCTGTCATGCTTGCTGGACAATTCAAACCCCATTTCTTATCCCCTTTCATCTTTCTTCCTCTATTAAAGAGAGTGGCTGTCTTTCCTCCCTTGCCTTCTATCTCCTATAGTGGTTGCTTTAGGTCATTAATTTAGCTATTTAGACACTGGCAGCTACATACTGGACCTGGCACTTACCAGATAAACAGACTAAAAGTCTTCGTGTAACTCCTCCCTGTCTGTATCAGTGATATTTGGAGCTTGAGCAGACATGTTGAAGTCAAAGTAATGAGAGAATAATCCTAAATAATATGCAAATACTGCCTTTTACATGATTAACTTTGTGTGACAGTGCCAACGTGTGTGTGTGTGTGTGTGTGTGTGTGTGTGTGAATGATTGCCTTCCTTCTTCCTGTGGTTGGAGAAAAGCCATCCTCTTCTGCTGGTTAGGTTTCTCTTCATTTGCAGCTGGGTTTTTTGTTAACCCATATTCATTGTTTCAAAATCCCATTTGTTTCTATTTCCCCTTCCTTCACTTCAAAAAAACATTTTAACTCCCCCTTCTTCCTTATGAAAATGTATGTTTTACGTTGCAACAGCTCACACCACATTGGGCAGAATTGTCACTATTCATAAATATTCAAGGTAAGGCAAAAGCAGAGGATGTAGTTGTTCTTAATAAGGTAGTAATTGTCTGTATTGGTTTCCTTTCCTATTGCTGTTACAAAACACGGACCACACCGACTTGGGGAAGTTATGGGTGTAAATAAACCCATATATTCTCATATGTCAAAGTCCATCAGTAAGGGAAGTCAGGGCACTCACTGAAGCAGAAACCGTGGAGAAACATTGTTACTGGCTTTCTGAGCTACCTTTTATACAACCTAGGGATGGCACTGCCCTCACCGGGCTGGGTCCTCCTCCATGAATTATTTCTTAAGAATAAGCCCCAACAGACATGCCCTTAAGCCACCATAGTGGAGGTAATCCCTCAACTGAGATACCCTCTCCCCAGATTTTCCAATCTTTGTGTCAAGTTGACAAAACTGACATCATCACTATTCTAAGAAGTGAGCAAGAAACTAAAGACAATGAATAGTTTCTAAAACTGTATCTTGGGTTAGAGAGATGACTCAGTGGTTAAAAGCACTGTCTGGTCCTCCAGAGGACCCGAGTTCAATTCCCAGCACCCCACATGGCAGGTCACAATTGTCTGTAACTCAAGACCTGACACTTCACACAGACACACATGCAGACAAAACACCAATGCACATAAGATAAAAATAAATACTAAAACAAAAAGATGTATCTTTTATTTTGCAGAACATTTATAGAGAGGGTAGTAAACTCATTTTCACTGGTGAGGTTTACATGCCTACATGAGGAAAATCAATCTTTATTCAGACCATAGTTATTAAGAGGAAGACAGTGATCTGGGAGGGTAACAAGAGACTTCCAGAAGCGAATTAGGATTCTTCCTTGGAGAACAAGGGCTCAGGGGAGCAGTGAAGCAGCCTCATCGGGCAAAATGTTAAACACATTTATAGACGAAGTGCTGTCTTCTGACTTTGGGAAAGATGGGCAAAAAGACTGCATGAGACAATCACCGATTATTACATTCCAGAATTAACCTTGAGCTGATCTTTACTGATGAACCAAATCTTCAGGTTGGGAGAGGTCTTGACAGACAGGAGGATGAGCCGGTAGGATGAGGCATACACAAGGTTTACACACCAGTGGTGAGAGTTTTAAGTGAATGAATCCTTAATATGAGCCAGAATGTATCACTGACACTTAAGAATCATCAACGGAATCATGAAAGTGTATTTTTTAAAATTATGTTCAAATGGTGTGAAATTAGCAAACATATTTTCTTCTGTGCAAACCCAGAGCATCGTATGGGATGTGTTAATGCTAAATGTATACTCCGGCTTTCATTGTTCTGAACACTCAGTTTGAAAACCATCCTGCTAAGTCCTACACTGGCAATCCTAATGGCCACTCTAAATAATGGTGACCTTGACTCCTATTTTTGAACATGTGCTTTATTGAAGGACTGGATACACAGACACTCTTCCTCCCCCACTCCGAGCCTCCCCAGTTTACTTGCTGTGACTGAGAAAGTGATCCATTTCTTATTTAAAATCATCAGCTTCATTCCTTTCCGCTCTCCCTGCATGACAATTATAGTGAAAATGCCTTTGATATCAAAAGGCTGGGCGAGAATTCCAACAGGTGTAATTAATGTCAAGTGCTCCAGCAAGTGGCTTTGCTTTCCTGCTGTCTTCTCCACCTGCTGCCTTCTGTGACTGCCTTCTTCAGGCTGAGTCCATCTGCTGGAAATGAGCATTCAAAATTCATCATTTTCTACCCTGAGAGGCACCTGAACCCTCTTCTCTTCTTAAGTGAGCCCTCAGAGCATCACTTCATAGGCACAATTAGTTAAGTGTTGAGACGCCATCAGAAGTAAGCACACAGCTTCCTCATGTGGAAGCTTTGCTTTCAGTATCTCAAGGTGGATTACTGCTGTCCCAAGAGGTGGTACAATACTAGAGAAAAGAATCCCACTTCCTGCTTTATGTGCAAGTAGAAACTTTAGGAACCAATATTGCCGTCACACGTGTTAAATATGTAGAAGAACATTTATGCACATATATGAACACACACACCACCACCACCAGTTTAAAAAGATGTTTTCTATTAGATGGAATTATGACACATCCATCTAGGTAGCAGTGCAAAGTCACAGAAAGAATTTTCCTGGAACCACTTCTGCCCCAATGAAATTTTGATATTAATGAGGAAATGAAAGGCTGAAATTACTGGTAGGACAAGGTAACAAAAGACATAGAACAGCAGTGCATAAAAGAAGGTACATTTTAATTTTTATGGTATTTAGCTGTGCATATTACTAGCTGTCTGCCGGTGATCGCAGCTAGATGATGTGGAGAAAAGCACAGCAGAAACTAATTAAATTCATAAATGATAATTGAATGTGCCTATCCCCTAAAGACTATAAGCAACTTCAAAAAAATTTTGAGTTGCTATGGCTTGAAATACACACACACACACACACACACACACACACACATCATGAAAATTTATTCATGATGGTGGAGTATGAGCTAGTAAGGCTGATATAAAAGGCAGGTAAGAGAGAGAAGATACAGGAAGGCTCCCAACATTTCACAAGCATGAGGAGCATGTTCCCTATTCTAGTTTTAAGCTTAGTTTTCTTTGACATTTAGTGAAGAAAACTATCATGACAGGTATTTTTTGTGAAAACTCAAAAGATCTTGCTCTATTTTTATTCTATGGAAAATGGAGTGATTTTATGATATTTAGCTAAGCTATAACTTTTTATTACTTCATAACTAGAGCAGCAATAACAGTCCTGCTAAGGATAACATGACTACAGTTTTCACTACAATATTCCTAATGCCTAGTCCATGACTCACGACAGGTTATTACCAAATAGCTATTTATGTGGGATTCCCCTCTGTATGCTGTAAATACCATTGGTTAATGAACAAAGCTACTTTGGGCCTATTGCAGTGCAGAATAGGGCAAGGCAGGAATTCCAAGAAGATAGAGGAGGAGAGAGTAGGTGGAGTCAGGGAGAAGCCATGTAGGCACATCAGGAGACAGATGCCAGTTGGAACCTTTCTTTAGGCCACAATCATGTGGTAATACACAGATTAATAGAATTAAGAGTAAGAGCTAGTCAATAAGAAGCATGAGCTAATAGGTCAAGCAGTATTGTAATATGGTTTCTGTGTGATTATTTCAGGTGTGGGTGGCCAGGAACAAACAAGCAGTCACAGTCAACAGATTGGCATGCCAACATGGGTAGACTACATCCACATAAAACCTGAAAGAACTTGGTAAGGAATTCTAAACACAAGAGAAGAGTTAAATACAGCTTCTTGGTTGCCAGCATTTTTTTTTTCAGGTGGGCTCAGTTTGCTGGTGGCAAGCAGGAACAAGGCTCCTTTAAGAAAAGGCTTACTGATTCACCATAAGAAAAGGTGGCTTCCTTGTCCATGCTGTCAGCTTCTCTTTCAGGAGGCCTAGCACTTGAATGGTGTTTGTGGGCAGTTGTGATACAAGTTACATGGTGGTAGCTTGGGCCAACTGGTTACCAGAGTTGAGGTGGTAAGAATGGCTCCCACCCAGAAGTCTCAGAGGCAATAAACAGACCTCCACCATATTGGACTGGGCAGGGCCAAAAGGCTAAGCCTCCTTAGTCCTAGCCACACAGCTTAGCATTTTAATAAGTGCTCCTGGATGGGAAAAAATACAGATATACAATAGGACTGATTCAGACATAAAAGACCTCTAAACGAGACACATTGTGTTTGAAAAATGTATGTAGGCTTGGGAGAGAGAAGAAAAAGAGTATAGAGAGTTATAAAGAGAATTAAAGTCTTTGAAGAGACAGTAAAAATAAAGTGAAAGAGTACAGTCCATTCTAGGTTAAAGGAGTAAAGATAATAAAATAAATGTTAAACATGTAGAGAAAGTAATAGAGTAAAAAAACCACTTAATAAACATGGAAAATAAACAGAGAGTATGGATTATGTATATTCTTGTGTTTTCTTTGAATTTTTTGACTAAGTACAGAGAGACATTTCAATGTGCAGGCTGCTAAGCTAAACCAAGATACATACTTTAAAAGTATCTTGACTTCAAGATTTGAGTTTAAGGATATGTTACTTTGGAAAAGAGGTTCTGCTTTGGTTTCCACAGGAGATGAGAATCTGGGGATTCCTTCTAGACTAATGTGGTTTGATAGACCAAGACCTTCTGAAATATCTCCCAACAAAAAGCAGGAAGCGGTTTGGAGAGAACTATGATCACATTCCCAAATATTGCTTATAAATGTTTATTTACATTTAAAGGGGGATATGCTATAGGAATACTTTGCATTGGCATGGACCTTGGTTTACTGATACAAATTTGAGATCAGTTTTGTTATATGTATATTTCTGCTCTTGATTGCGGTATTGTATTTGTGCAGCTCATTAAAAATATAATACATAATTAAGAAATATAGGTTAATAGATAGTCATCTATAATAATCAAGCTTGTAGCCATGTTAGTCAGGTTTTCTAGATATACAGAGATATTTTTCAGTTAGATAGACAATCTTCAACACTTTCAAAGACTACAGAATATGGCACTTAAAATGATATAAAAACTAAGGACTTTTCATGACAATGAGACACATCTGCTCCTAACAGCACCAATTACTTCATAAGGAAGATGGGTCTCAAGGAAGCTCCTTATGAGTTTGCTGGCCATTTAGGGAAGAAACTGCTCTTGACTGCATTGCTTGATGGTATGCTGTATAAACTGGACATGCAGGACTTACCGAAAAATGACTGCTGAGGTTGCCTAAAGGTGAGACAGTCCTTCAAGGTTCCTGCTTCATGAAAGAGTATGTCACACACTCAGCAGGATCCAGAAGAAAATTACTGACAAACTGCCAATGTAGGTTAAGCAGTCTTTCAAATGTCATGCTTTATGGAAAAGTCTGCCAAGTATTATGGGCCTGTCGGCCAAAGGTGGATGCCCCAATGTTACAGAAGAACTTTGGGTGACTGTCCAGTCAGTGAGATGTCTCTGTTAATTATATAGTTTTGGAAGTTGTTTACAATTTACTTCCTATTTACTTAGATAATATTATATCCTTCTGGGGTCTTTGATGGAGTTAAAGAATGGATAGTTATAGTTTTCCTTAGTTATGATAAGTGATAGATTATATATAAAATTTTAGACTCACAAAAACAGAACAGATGATAGAGTATTTTCCTTAATTTTTCAAATGTAAATAGACTAAATATTGTAACTGTGATTCTTGGTTGATAAATGTTTGTTATATGTAATCTTACTATGTTAAAGTTAAAACCTCCCTTTTTATTTATACAGAAAAGGGGAGGTGAGGTGGGATTTTCCTCTGTATGCTGTGAATGCCATTGGTTAATAAAGAATTTGCTCTGGGCCTATTGCAGTGTAGAATAGGGAAAGGAGAGAATTCCAAGCAGATAGAGGAGGAGAGAGTAGGCCAAGTCAGGAAGAAGCCATGTAGCCACAATAGGAGACGGATGCCAGATGCCATATGGGATCTTACCAGTAGGTCACAACCACATTACAATTAATACAAATGGGTTGATTTAAGATATAAGAGCTAGCCAATAAGAAGCTTGAGATAATAGGTCAAGCAGTGATGTAATAATATAGTTCTGTGTGATTACTTCAGGTACAGTGGCCGGGAATGATCACGCAGTCCTAATCAACAAGCTATAAAATAAAACACAGCTTTCTACAAAGCTATTAAAAATTTACAATTTAAAGTTGATAGTCTCCTGCACTAAACTCTGTTCTTTGCTTAATTATATTTGGGGATTTTGTTGCAGATACAGTGGACTATGGCCTCTTGGCATTTACCGTTGTGGTTTATCTACAGTTCTTAAAATACCCAGGGTAGCCTTTCTGGCTCAGAGTATCATTTCAACATTTCTTTTTTTTTAAATTTTTTTATTAAAAATTTCCACCTCCTTCCATTTCCCTCCCATCCCCCCAATTCCCCTCCCCCTCACTCTCCAAT
>LOEQ01001478.1:549862-564153 GCA_001685075.1 Bramus lutescens | reverse complement strand
CCGGGTTCCTTGCCCTGTGCGCCGTCCAAGGTCCTCCCCCCTCCATCCAGTTCTTTTTTTATATATTTATTTATTATGTATACAATATTCTGTCTGTATGCCTGCAGGCCAGAAGAGGGCACCAGACCATGAGGTGACCCATTCCGGCATCCACCAGAGGATACCAAAGACAATCATCAACAGTAATGAAATCTACCACAGCTAACCACGTGGGAATTCAAATT
Source organism: Bramus lutescens (assembly GCA_001685075.1). Taxonomy (NCBI): domain Eukaryota; kingdom Metazoa; phylum Chordata; class Mammalia; order Rodentia; family Cricetidae; genus Bramus; species Bramus lutescens. The sequence continues at coordinate 563,929 of LOEQ01001478.1, read as the reverse complement.
AGGAAGGTACATGATTAGTAGTCGATCTCTCCATGCTGCCTAGACTTCTTCAAAAGAGAGGTTCAAAACCATCATTAGAATCAAAGTTCTCTTATGTGGGTGAGTGGGTCAATGTGGAGCAGGAGGAGACACTTGGTGCCAACTGGGTTCCAGAAATTAGAAAGCAGGAGAACAGTAGCATCTCAAGGCTTTTCCCAGGAAGTATTTCCTTGATCAATTGAAACTGGAGTATTCATCAAAGGAAAGGTTTCTAAAATTGCTACCATTCTCCAATTACCAGTCAACCACAGGACCCAGAAATGTCACCACTGATAATTAAACTTTTAAGGACCTTGATTTGCATATGTCAACAAATTACAGCCAAGAAAGGAATAAGTTGATTTTTACCAGCTCTTTCCTGGAAATGAAAGACCAGCTAGCAACAGACACTCACCCACACTTTTTTCCTTAGCCTCACAAAACTACACCTTAACATTTTAAACATTTAAGAATACTTTGAACCCCTTTAATTCAAATGTATTGTACTTTATGACAATAAATTCAAGCATAGACTCACTAAGAGATTACAAACAAGTTGGATTGAATTCATTCGAGGGTAAGTTCACATCTACTTGAGAGGAAGAATGAATCACAAAGTGGCCTTTGAAATCTCTCTTGAGAACTAAATAGCATTCTGATAGAGAAGATGGGTAAACTTCAGAAGCAGGCAACAGAATTAAAAGCTTCAAGGTGGTTCTTGTGGATGATTTTAGATATAATGCAGGGATTTGTTCAGTAAAGATCAGGATATGAGAAGGACGATGAAATAGGTGACGATGGAAAGGAATGGATGCACATCACACAGGGGCTTGCATATTTGGATAAGGACTGTGAATATATTTTTGGCAACTCTGGGGAAAACAGAAGTTTCTTTTTACAACGATGTGAGGGAAATTAACCTGGCAGGAGGCATGATCATAGCAAAGCTTATGGTCTCAGCTGTAATCGGGCAAACTGCCTCTTTATATGGGAATAGTTCAATAGTGTATGTCACCTGAGACTGAAAGTTGGCTTTTACTGGTCACCTCTTTAAAGCTTACTAAGAGTAGCCAAATCACCTGAGCCTGGCTTTGATTTTTGTCATATCTGGTTATCTGAACATTTCCCTGGATTCTACAGCTGCACAACTGACTCTGGTGGGGTTCTCAGCAAATGGTAAAGGGTGAGCGTGATATAAAAAATAAGGCAAACTACTATATGTGCTCTATGTTCGATGGAAGACATTCTAAACATAGAATGTAATAAAAACATTCTACATAAAAGACTGACAGCTTAGAGTAAAGAATAAAATTGTTCATAGTGATGAATTGCAGCCAGGACTCTAATTTAAACAAAAATAGAAAGTGAGTTAGAGGTTCAGGGTAAGAAAATGAGCAGAAGGGCTCAAACAGGGGCCTGGTTAATGAGACCAGGAAACATATTCGCTCAGATATGTTAGGTAAGAGTTGGATTCAGGGGTTACTGTTTTAAATGTGGGCTGGCTTAGTTCCAGAAACAGAAGTGGAGCTGCATTTCCAGATGAGGCAAGGAGAGAAGGATGGGTACCATGCGAATGTGGGCACGGAGTAGTGGCTGGGCAGCACTCCAAAACTATTTGACATTTTCTCTTAAGAATTACTTTTTAAAATCCTTAATCAATTGTGGGGCTCTTACATATGCCCTTTCTATATCCCGTGTCCTTTACATAATGAAATGAGGAAATTGGGATGCAATATAGAGATGAGAGGGAACTTGGGTCTGGATAGCAGAGATCACTTTTAAACAAAGATTTTATTCTTCAGAGCAGGAGGACTAAGAGTCAGACAAAAGCCATCAGATGCCATTCACACAGGCCTACGGCAGAACAGAACACTGCTGACTTTGTTGATTGCTTCCAATTAAAATCTAATGAACCTCAAGGTAGAACAGGCAATATGTAAAAAAAAAATGTGGATGAATGGACAGTGGTACTAAAAGCAAAAAATGACTTTTTTAAAAAAGTAGCTTCTAAACTGCTAGAATAAAGAAGATGGAACTCAAAGGTGGAGCTCTTAAAACAAAACAAAATCAATGAGGGTAATTTCTGCTGCATCCCACATTGCATTCCTTATAATCACATTATAAAACCACTTGCATTTTCCCCAAGGAGTAATTTTTTAATTGGATGCTGTGTTCCTGAACAATGATTCATTTTGAAATAAATCACAGACATGATCCACAAAATTTTATAAAGGCAAAGACAGCATAAAGTTCAACCTCTACAATAACTTAGACAATCACCATTATATCCTGATCCCATAAAATGGATAGAAATGGATTGTACATGGTGATTACAGAGGGGACCAAAATGCTCAGTGTGCTGCATACAGCACTCAGCATCCTAATTTAGTTGACATATAAATTTGGCTAGCATAAAATAAATCTCCTCATGATAATGAACATTATTTAAATACTCCACCATAAATACTTGACTGCCTTTCTTACAATTCACACAACTGTTATGGAAAGATAACACTTGAACTTGGAAATCTGATGGGCCCTAATTTTCCTTGGATATTTACTTTTTGTTTACATTTTATACACTAAAGCGTTTGCTTTGATACATATCTTTTCCAGCCAGGGATTGAGGATTATTTAATAATTGTGAGTTTCAATATGAATAAACCCTTGAAGACTCATCTTTCAAAAGCATGGTTCCCAGTGTAATAAGCAGAGAAGGAGCTTTTGAGCTCTGCCCTAAGCAATGGTTTAATCCACTGATGGACTTAGAATTGAATGGACTAATGGGAGAGCCAAGAGCTATGGAAAGTAAGGCATATTGGAGGATGCGGTTCTTTCAGGCTGCACCTTCAACACCCCAGATGATTCACCTGGCATCTTCCTTTGCTTCCCAGCTTCCATGAGGTGATCAGCTTTGCTCTGCCATGGCTTTCTATCATCACCTTTCTGCCTTGGTACCATAGCAGCCCCTTGCCCTCGGCTCCAAGTGACCACAAACTGATACTACTGAAACCACAAAGAAAACAAGTCCATCTTCCTCAGAACTTTTTTCCCTCAGGTTTTTGTCACTCAGGTGAGAAGCTGAAGTTAGTGAACACAACATTCATAACAATCCTAAAAATTAAGTATAACTACTTCGTTTATTCTATAACTGAGAGAATAGAAGGAAATTGCTGCCATCCCAAACAACTAAATGGCAGAACCAAGACTCAAATCCAGCTTGTAAATCTCTGTGCTATACTGCCTCTCTGGACACTTACTTTTTCTCTCTAAACTCGCCTCTGGCAAGAGGGAGCATTCACTCCAATGACATCCATGCTCAAAGTTGAGATCATTCATCTCAAAGAGTTGCTTCATCTTTTCTTGTGAGACTTTGGGCAAATTTTACCTTTGCTTCTAAAGTTAACCTTTTCTCTCTTCTATTTCCTTCCTCCAAAACATTCACAGTTACCTGGAAGGTAACAGTGAGTCACAGGAAGGCAGCATAAAGAATGTGTCTAGCAACTTAAGTTGCGTGGGCCACACAAATACTCGGCCCCAGTTGGCAGGGTTCTTCCTGTAATTAACGCATCAGCCTCACTGCCTCTACATGAGGTGAATAATCAACCTCCCTCTAAATACTGTCTTCATAAAGGATGTGAATGCCACCCACCACTGCAAGCTTCAGCTACCAAGAATGAAATCACAAAGCTGGTGAACATGAAAAAAGTGAAATGTCATTGTCATCCAGAAGTGGAGGGCAGCAAAGAAATAAGCTACAGTAAAAGGTGAAACTCCTTGTAACACACCAAGTCTTCCAGAGGACTTGGAACTCTAGCAGAGAGTAGAACTGAAAATATAAATAAGCCTATAAAGTACTGTGGGGAAAGAACTCTTGATGGTTAAGCAGCTCTGTACACAGAGATAAGAAAAGGGAAACAGATCTTGACTTTCAAATGATGATCGTTAGATGTGTCCTTGGCAAACTCACTAAGAGCTCCATCCAGAACTGTACTTCAGATACGGACACAGATTCTAGTCTGCTGTGACGACTCCTGGGACTTCATAAGAAATGTACCGCCACAATAAGATGTATTCTAAGAAGCCCCTATAAAATTCATCCTTCCCTGCCTTCCATAATAAACAGGATTTGAAAATACACTAAAGATTGGGTGATTCTGATATTAAATATTTACATACTGATTTTCTCAAAATCAACTTTAGGATGGCTCTGATGAATACAAAATATTTTATTTTTACTAACACCAAATGCAAGAGACGACTAAAGAAACAATATAAACACTTAAGCAGCAACAAAGATATCTTTGAAACAAACCTGTATATTTTATATGCAAAATGACGTGCATACAAAATTTATTATAGATGATATGTCTTTATCCGATCCTATATAATTAAAGTATGAAAAATAATATTTAATTCTTGGCCACCTCTAATGCTACAGGCTTGTAATCTCAGCTACCTGAGACACTAAGGCAGAATGACCTCAAGTTCAATGCCTGCCTGCGAGTTTGAGGCTAACCTGGCCCAATATGAGTGATCTCAAAATAAAAACTAGGAAGAGGAGTCAGGGATGTAGTGATGGTGATCTGTGCTTACCTGCCATGTAGGAGACACTGCCTTTACCCTACTACTACATTAATATCACTAATATTAATTGTGAATATTAACAAATATCTGAAATGTATGCATAATTCTAACAAAATAACTTATTCTACATCTGTTAATTTCATATTCATAAAAATAAGCATAGATTGACATTATGAGTGTAATAAGCATCGTGGTTTTGTGGAAAAACAAGGGCAGTATTTTTCAAAATACACTTTCACTAAACAAAGACAAAAGGGTTATTGTTCCTGGGCTAGTAATAAAGAATTTTTTGTTCATTTTTTATTGTGTCATAAACCAGATTCTAAAACTCCTTTCTCTGAAATGTAATGGAACTATGAGGAATATGAGACTTTTAATGTGTTCCTCCACTTTCCTTACATAACTCTATGCAGGTCATAAATCTAAGTAAACTCTCTTCAGATCACTTTCATTATTTTCATATTGACAACATATTTAAAATCACATCATGCCCCATTTTATATTCTTTTTTCATTTATATATTGCTCCCGAGTATGTATATTTATTTCCAACGAAGAGACCAGCAGCTGCTATAGTAAGTTAACCTGTTGTCCCAACAAGGGTTTTGAAGTTGAAGAGTTTTAAGATGCACTAAAATAAAATCCTTAATTTCCCTGAAGAGATAAAAAATTAATTATGGATAAAGGAAACCTTAGAAATTTTATTTCAGGACTGTGTGAATAATATTTCAACAGCTTAGCTCTGTGTGGAGTAGTATGAGAGAGAGAAAGAGAGAGAGAGGCATTTACAGAAGCTAGATGGAGTGAAATGGGATGAGGCATAACAAGAAAAATTGAGAGAGCACATAAGTGGCAAGTACCTGCCTGTAACCCTTACATTGACATTACAATTTGCTGTGCAGCTCCTACTCATGGGGTATTCTATTATGAAGTGTTCGGCAACAACATCAAGTGAATTAACCCAAAAGGAAATTACGGAAAGTAGAAAAGTCTTTAATCCTATTTATTGAAAATGTTCCCTCCTCTAATAATAATAATAAACAGAAGGCGGATGGTCGAGGGCCACACATGCTAAGCATCAGTGGCCACTCCTGGTTCAAGGCACCAACTCTCCAAATACAACCTTGACCCACAAAATAAATGGTTTTCACATGGCATCTAATGTGAGTATTTTCACAAGCAAATATAGCTCAAGTGCTTACATAATAAGAACTCTATTAGGAATTTGTATTTGCATATGCCTACAGACATGAAATGTTCAGAAGGGGTGCCGAGTAGAGCAGGGACTGCATTATGCTGAAAAATACCCATAATAACATGCTGGCAATTGCCCTTGGATTGTTCACATTTCTTCTAAAGCACTCTTCTAGCCCTTGAGCATATGAGCTTTAACAAGTTTGATTACATCCACAAATGTGTTTAATGAATCAGGAATAATAGGACTATGTAGCAAGCGAGACTGCATACAGTTTAAAGTCTTATTTTTGCTGCGTTCTTAGTAAATGGGACATGAGAGAGCACTCCATCCATTTATAGCACTAGGTTTTTGGTGGGTTTGTTTCTTCCTTGTCACTGGACTATAACTCTCAGATTTACAGTTGCCAACATGCGGTTTTGCTCACTAAGAGTAACAGCGACAATTGTAGGCTGCGGAACTGAACGAGAGGAATGACTACATGTATACATCCCTGCTGTACCTCCACTGTAGCATATGCTGTACACCAGGGAGTGTGAAAAAAAGTCATCTTAAGTGGTACCATTTGAGACAATTTTGACTCTAAACATGACTTCCGGTTAAATACAAGTTTTGGTCTACCTTGTCTCCAAAAAACCCTAATTTTACTGCCTAGGCTGGCAATCCTCAAAAGCATTTTCAGTATAAATGATCATATAAACATAATCCAGTCCTCATCACTCTTCGATCATTAGTGTTCCCATTCATCAAAGAAGATAATCTACATTTCAATTTTCCAGGTAATAGGCACAGGAGAATTCATAAAGCAAAAGGGTGCTACACTACAGTGCTTAGTGTCCCAACTGTCGAAAGGCAGGGAGCTCAAACTCACCATTCTGTCTTTTCAGAGCCACTATGAGCCAGAGAAAACAGGTTAGCAGAAAATGTCCCTTTGGCCCTAGACTTCTTTACATTATCATAGTACATTGTAGTTTGAAATGTTGCCTGCATATTTTCCTGCTTTGAAGCATGGTTAATCACTGACTTAAACAAATATGCTTATATTTTAAGAAATAAAGTTATTTTAGTAGTGTGTTACTTCCAACAGTGGGGAACTATAGAACCTCTAAAAGTAAACAAAAACAGCACTTGTTTAACACAATTCTAATTACATAACTATACTTATGGATATCTAAATTTAAACAAAAATTGTGTTAGGAACTTAAGAGCTGCTGTTACAATTACAGACCTCAAAAATAAGCAGAAATATAAATAGAACTTACAATTAAAGGTATTTGCTCAAAATTAATATTTGCTCAATATCTTCTAAATATAACAACAAATGAGAATATTTTATTTGTTTTAAATATGCATTCATTGGTTTTAATTGCAGCCATGTGCTTAATGCATTTTTATTGAATTCCATGGAGCAAGGTGCTAAAGATGCAAAATTTAGGGTTAAAAAAATACTAAAGAAGTAGTTTGCATGAGAGATTTTTGAAAACATAAGAAACATTACATCAATGGTTTGTCTATGTATATATGTATGTATGTATGTGTGTATGTATGTATACATTTGAGACAGGTTCTTGGTATGTAGTCCAAATTTGCATGAAATCCTAAATTCTCTACCCTTAGCCTCCCACTTAACTGGCTGGTAGGCATGAAAATTGCATAGCTTTCTGACTTCCTATATTTTAGTTAAGCATAAGTAAAATGTTTCTATTGGTGTTATTTCTCTATATATGAAAATCTTCCTTACAGTATGGTACATTTTCACTATCTAAATTGGTCCCATTTACCATTTTTCTAAATAAATGTTTGATTATAAACAGATACTTAATAGTAAAGTCCTGGAAGATTTGGTTGGTTTTGTTTTATGTTCGTTATCTTTTGTTTGTTGTTATAGCCATTTCAGGGCTGTGACTCCTACCCAACTGCCCTAACCTGTTGTAGAATATTATTTTAACTACGTAAGGATGTCTTACTTCTTTTGATGTAAAATATTACTTTAACCATGTAAAGGTATGTGACTATTGTTTATGTAGCATTTGTTTAATTATGTAAAATGTATTGCTACTTCATATTACCTGACTAAGGCATCTGATTGGTCTAATAAAAAGTTGAATGGCCAATAGGTAGGCATGAGAGTGATAAGTGGGGCTGTCAGGAAGAAACAATAAATAAGAAAGTAAAAAAGGAAGAATGAGAGAAGGAGGAGAGAACAAGGGACACACCCATGGCAAGAAGCCAGGAAACTAATAATAAGTCTCTGTGTCTTTATTTGGGAGCTGATAGGTGACTCAAAAGAAAAATCCTGGCATATTAGCCTCTTGTCTATTCACCTGCTTTAGCTCCCTGCCTCCACCTGACTCAGCCACCCACCTAAGCACCCCTCACTTACCTGCCTACCCACATGCCTCAGCCTACTGCCTACTCACCTGTCTTAGCCACCTGTCTACCCACCAGTCTTAGACTCCTGATTACTCACCTGCCTTAGTTCCCTGCCTATCCACCTGTCTTGGCTTCCTGGGTAGCTGGAATTATTGTCATCCATTATCATATCTGGCTTCATGGAAGTATTTGCCTCATTTTTATTCTTTCTTGCTGGCTCAGAGGAAGAACGTATCTTGATTCCTTGAGAAGAACATCAATACATTTAACAGCTCTGATGTGCACATTTTTTTTCTCTTGATTCCACTTGCCAATGGATGGAATCCTTACTCCTAAGAAACGATGGGAATCTGGTGAGTTGGAACTAGAATAAAGAGACAGTAAGAGAGACCATTTCATGTTTAAACTTACTCAAGCTTCCTATCAAATATTAGACTGAAATACAGCATTTATACTCCATAATCCTGGTGCCAGAAGCCTTGATGACAGAGGTCCTTCTACTTGACTGGCAGATAGTACCCTCTCGTTGTGTTCTTTCCAGGCTCCTAGAGGCCCATTTTATGAAGCCACAGAGTTATGTATGCACTGTAGCCTCTGTTTTATTCATTTTTTTTAAAAAATTGCTTGTTTGATTTATGTTGCTCTTTATTTTTCCAATCAAGGTCACCTCATATTGCTCAGACTGGCCTTTAAATTCCTGGACTCAAGAAACACTTATGACCTCCCTTACAAGTAGCTGGGCCTACTATGCATGTCACTACACAAAACACTTCATTTCCCTGCAAGGATGTTAGTCCTGTCAGATAACCAAATAACCAAATCACATTTATAACCAAATCTAATTTTAAATTCTTCTAAAAAGTTCTACCTCCAAATACCTGAGAAGCTGGATTCAATGTGTGAAATACCACACAAATCTCCAGGAGCAGATATTATTTTCTGCAAAATAATTCCTCTCAACAATTTAAAATAATGCAACAATAAGTAATAGCAGAATAGGATAGATATTAAGTCACTTTCTCCTCAAGCTCTCTTCAGAATGTTTGATTTCATGCATAATGCTAAACATGCAGATTCAGCTTGAGGTAGGAGGGTCACAGTTACATCAAGAGGATGGGGAAGTCTACCATAAAGCTTGCAATGTATTATTACCTCTGACATGCCTGCTAGAGCCTCCTTCTGACTTTGAAATGAAAAGTTAAGAATCACTGATAGTGAATTAGAATTCTTCACTTGTTTCTCTTCTCATACTAGTTGAGCTACAGACCCTGAAGGTTGTGGAAGGGCACTCTCTCTTCTGTTCTTGAGGGTAGAAGCAAAGACTGAAGGAATGAGACAAAAAGCAGCTAGGCAGGAAAGTTCCTTCTTGATGGATAGAGCCACAATCTGAGCCTCCAAAAAGCAGAGCTTGAATTCTTGAACTCAAATGCTCAGCTCCCACTGGGAGAGGTGTAGTTGGAACTTTCTGTTCTTCCTAGTCTTGTAGCCATTAAGTTCCCCAAAGAAACACACAGAGGCGTATATTAATTATAAATTGGTTGACCTATAAGTTCATGTTGTCTGAGTTTTCTGTCCTGCCTGATTCCTGCAATCATAAAGTCCCAAAGAAATCACACAGAGGACTACATTAGCTATAAACTGAATGACCCATTAGCTCATGCTTCTTATTAACAATTATAACTTATATTAGCCCATTATTCTTGTCTATACTAGCCACAAGGCTCAGTACCTTATTCAGGGAGGCAGTCACATCTTACTTCTTCTGTGGCTGTGCCAGGACTGCCAAATCTGCTTCCTTCTTCTCCGAATTCTCCTGTTCTTGTTGCCCTGCCTCTACTTCCTGAATGTTGTCCCGCCTATACTTCCTGCCTGGCTACTGGCCAATCAGTGTTTATTTAAAATATAATTGACAGAATATAGACCATTGTCCCACACCAACTTCTTTTACAACTTAACCCATAATTCTTGTCTGTGTTTAGACACATGACTGACACATTTTCTCAGTAAGGCACTCTCATCTTGCTTCCTCTGCATCTGACTGGTGACTGACTCTGACTTTCCTCTTTCCAGAATTCTCCTAGTCTGGTTGCCCTGCCTATATTTCTGCCTGGCTACTGGCCAATCAGCACTTTATTACACCCATAAGAGTGAAAAAATTTTACACTGTACAAGAGCATTACCCCAGAGTGGGCAAGTGCCACTTCTGTGATGTCTGTTCAGTAATCGATGCTCTCTCTCTCTCCCAGTAGCCCCAGAATCAGAAAGTGCCTCTCTGTGGTGGGTGGAGTTGGAGTTGTTTGCTTTAAATTGGCACTTTATCCCAGAAAAAAGAAGGGAAGGAAATGGAAACAATATAGTGATTTCTTAGGAAATTCAAAACTTAGGTTACAGAATTAAGTGGTTTACTCTATCAGTTTTTCTTTCTTTCAAAGTTTTGCATTACCAGTGTGTGTTCTGTAAAGTTCGCAGAAATTCAGGAGACCTGCCTATAATTCCAGTTTATTTTCCATTGTAGAGTGTTATCAATGACACAGTCATCAGACATAATCTGACAGTTTGTTTTTGTCTTTAGTAAGCCATCTTAAAATGCAGAATAGACAAGTTCCTTGAGCAAAACATGTAAAATTCCAACAATAGTTTTATGAACATAGTGAAGATTTAGAAGTTCCTTATAAAATTAGGATCTAAAATTGAAAATTTTATTCAAAACACATTTACACTATCATGCATTTTGCATTACACCTTTTATAAGAAATATAGTTTGATGATATTGATTAAAGATGACATGTAAGGGAGAATAGACTGCAAATACAATTTCAAAAAAAAATAACAATGTGTGCCACATGCCACATCAATAAAAGTTTCTCATTAAAAACATTAATTAAATATAAAGCTATTTTTAATTCCAATAGAAACACTTTGCTTACCAAACAAATTAGTCATTAACCTAGGAGAATAATAGAGAATCAGTTTGAGTAGATAGCTCTCCATTTATTATACAAATAAGGCTATACAGGTTCCTACTGACTCTGAAATAACTGTTACTAATTGTATATTATTCTCCAATGCCTTAATAAAAATTGGGTGAACTTGATAGTGGCATAAGGAAAACATGCAGCTTCAGGAAATAATATAATATCAGAAACAGATGTTACTATGCATAACTGTCTAATAAGTTAAGAACGAAATTGTGCTGAAGGCTCACTCATCTATAATAGATTTTCAAGAACTAACCCAACAGAAATTGGGATTAAATACTCTAAATATGGTTTCATATAATTTGAATTACACTTAATCTTGAGTTTCATTTTGGTACAACTGATGAATTATCCCAAATTCAATTGCTGGTTACAAGCCATTCACTTGCACAGACAATTCAAGACAAGGCTAGTCATGACAATTATTTATAGCACAGGAGGGATAGAAGGAAAAGAGTCAGACATGTGCATCATAGCAGGTTACGTTGAGCCATAGCTGTTACAGTCATATGTGACTTTAGTTACAGCCATATCTTGGTAACTGAATCATAGCAAGAACTCAAGAACACATGTTCACCTCCAGAAGATCACTGCGGATGAAGTTTGTATGCCAAACCTGAGACCAAGGGCCCTATATTTAATTTTAGTCAGAATTGCCTCACTGTTTAAAGATCCACAGATTAAGATTTGAAATTAGTTCTCTTTGAGTCTAACCTCATAGTACCAAATATGCTGAATTAAAGAAAGGAAGGTGTTCACATTAGAACTCTCAAAAAAGAGATCCTATTTAAGAATATTGAGCTTTCTTTCATTTTCTTGATTTCTAATATACTAAGATCCTAAACAATGAATGTTACTGGAGTGAGTGTGATCTATGATAAGCTGTATTACACCCAGAAGTGGAGAACTGTAAATATGTGTAATAAAGCAGCCCAGTGTGTTATGTTTAAAGTGATATCTTAAGCACCATTGACAAATAATGGAGAAATATCTGATTTTAGTATGCCAGCTCTATCCTCCCAAACAATAGTAGCAACTTCCTTAGGCTAACACTGTTTTATTTGCTTTTACACATTTTGTGAAAATATCTAAAATATATACTTCTTCTGGTGTGATTTCCACTTAAAACATTTGTATATGTGTTATATGCATGTGCATGTGTGATTCAATCCTTTCCTTCCTCTTTGTTCTGTTTTAACTTTGTTTATTCTTATTGAGTTTTCAAAAAGACACAACCACTTCTAATATGATAAATATTTCTAATTGTTTCACTTTGAGTTAATGATGGCTCAGAGGTAAGCAGCATTCCTCTCTGGGGTTACAGATATGGGTACCCTACCCAGCGGATTTGATTGTCTCTATAATCAAGCTTGATACTGTTTTTATCCCTAGATTTTTATTTTTAAAATACAAGGTAGCATGAAATGATATCTAAACGGAAAGATATGATCTTAATTTATGGAATTCAGTGAAAGATTTTTAAAGATAATAAAGCCTGGTGAATAAACCTAAGAGGTTGCTCATGGCTGAACCTGATCTATATAAACAGTGAGCCTACATGACCGCCTCATAGGTTTTTTTTTAAGCTGATACTATGCTCTCTTACTAAGAAAGACATTCATTTCTTATTGGTTGCAAATAACCTGTGACTGAGTAAGGTAAGTATGAATTTGTTCATTTTTAGGCAACTGTAGTGAACAGTACTGATAGGGAACCAAAAAAAAAATAGAAGTGGGAGTCCAGGGTAAAGTTGATGTAAGGCTTGTCCATTAAGGAGAGGAACAACTTCTGAAGTCTAATTAATGATTAAGTGGGGATTCATACACTAGCACAGTGTAAGCCATGGGATCTATGATCTGGAGGGGTGGTTGAGTTTTAAATCCTTCCAAGGCAGACAGAGAAAAGATAGTGATACATTTGCTTACATCTACAGCATGCAACCCAAAACAGGAGTGTCCAGAAATAAGGTAGAATAAGAAAAATGAAGATTAATTGCTTTTTGTTTGTTTGTTTGTTTTAAACTTCCAACAAATGTTTCAAGAAAGTAGAGCTACCCCATAGGACTGCAGAGCAAACAGGAAATAAGCCTCCCTGGAATCAATTATCACCTGCAAATATTTACCTAAGAAGCCATTCAATGATATTTGGTAATTAAATACTTAAATTCAATGAGGACCAATAATATAGCCCTGGCCCTGAGATCATAATGTTGGTTTATGTTTGTTTCTGGCTCTCTAAAACTATTACTACATCGCTCAGTATTTGATAAATAAGTGAAAATGGTTTGATCAAATGGAAATGTTACGAGACCTATAAAGAATTTCCAAAGTTTTTTCCCAGAAGTTTATTTGAATAACTAGAACTACGGAATAACCAAGGAGACTGAGTGTTCATTAAAGCACGATTTTAACTCAAGTGAAGATAACCTACTGTCTTTTCATGGGCAAAGACTACCTCAATATACCAATAGTGAGCTTGATACTTCATGCATTATGTCCTAAAATTTCCTTAACAATACAATGTTATGGGGATTCTTTCTGTTTGAAACATTTGGTAAATGGACAAGTGGTGAATTAAGGAATAGGGGCAAGAACTGAGCTAAAGACATTAGTTCATATTGCTTTCCATGGAGAAATAAAATAACAGTCAACTCTAGGGGAAAAAAATGATGTTTAAATACAGTAGAGTTACACCTTTCTTTGAGGTTTTTCCAAAAGGACTGAAATACTGATGCACATCAAAAGAAGTGAAAAGGTTTTGAGCATTGATTTACTATACAATGAAAGCAAAAGTATTTGAGGAATAAGTAATAGCCATACTTAATAAGTGATTAGCATCTTGAAAGGATACAGAAGCACTGCTCAGACTGGACTGAGCTCCCAAGGTCCAAATGAGGAGCAGAAGGAGGGAGAACATG
>LOEQ01001478.1:519082-530840 GCA_001685075.1 Bramus lutescens | reverse complement strand
AGCAGCATTATTTGTCATAGTCAGAACCTGGAAACAACCTAAATGCCCCTTGACCAAAGAATGGATAAGGAAAATGTGGTACATTTACAAAGTAGAGTACTACACAGCAGAAAAAAATAATGACATCTTAAAATTTGTGGGCAAATGGGTGGATCTAGAAAACATCATATTGAGTGAGGTAACCCAGTCCTAGAAAGACAAATATCATATGTACTCACTAATTAGTGGCTTTTAGACTGAAAATAAAGAAAAATCAGACTACAATTCACATTCCCAGAGAACCTAGATAACAATGAGGACTCTAAGAGAGACATACATGGATCTAATCTATATGGGAAGTAGAAAAAGGCAAGATCTCCTGAGTAAATTGTGAGCATGGAGACCATGGGAGAGGGTACTCATAGTACTGGCATCCAAAATGCTGGAATTTCTCATTGTAACTGGACTGCACATTCACCAAAAGCTCTCTTGGGCTGTCTTCATGGTCTCAAACCTCAAATTCTCTTCCTGACTGTTTAAATTATGGTAATTCAACTGCTTTTTAGGTTACACCTTCACCAACGGCCAAGCCAAGCCTCACCACCTCTTCACAAAGCTTTTACACCTTCCAAACCAGCACCACCTGCGTGATTCTTATACATTATCAAGTTCAGCTGCTATGACAAGATACAATCTTGGCTGGTCACCTCTGGAACACAGCTTCTGTGTGATGACTCACAGGAAACAGTTTCCAGAAGATTTCATCTCAACACTGCTAGTCTCACCATGACCAAAGCAACTTGGGGAGAAAAGTGTTTATTTGGTTTACTCTTCCACATCTCAGTTCATCATCAGCCATGGAGGGGTACTGCTTATTGGCTTACTCCTCACAGCTTGCTCATCCTGGTATATTGTAGAACTCAGGACTACAACCCCAGGGATGGCTCCACCCAAAGTGGGTTGTGCCCTCCTCCACCAATTACTAATTGAGAAAATGCTGTACAAACTTTGTGTAGCCAGATCTCATGAAAATGTTTTCTTAATTGAGGTTCCCTCGTCTCATGCCTATAGCTTCTGTTAAGCTGACACAAAACTGGCCAGCGCAGTTTACTGCAGTGAAACACTGCCAAGCTACTTTACACCATACTTAATCCGTTCATTGGCCTGCTGTCATTATTAAAGAGTACAGTCACAGCACTTGAAAGATTTACTGAATACCTATTCTATTCCAGAAAACATATTAATTCTTAGGACTGCAAACCAAGAAACAGAATCTTCCCATAAGGATGGAATTTTAGTGAAGCAACAGTAACAGACATATAAACAAAAAGGAAAAACATTAACCAAGTCCATTATTTTAATTACTATTATACAGTGCTAAGATTCTTCACCACGATAGAGTGGAAGAGTGTTCTAAAGGTATTGGACAAACTCTGGGTCCCATTCCAAGTCTGCAAAGATAAAGTTAATAAACAGACCGTTAAAAAATTTCAGATACTCCCATTGTTTCAGATACTCTTGCTTCCATGGTGTGCACATCCTAAATCCGCTCATTCTAGTTCAGACTGACCATCTATACGGGACATTGTGAGCAGTTAAAAACTTAGTACTCAAACTTAGGGACATGAGGAAGTTGGCTACAATTAAACAACCACGCTGGGACTATCATCAAAAGATATATTTCCTACTTATCTCATCAAAAGGAAAGGGCTTTTCATGGAGAGAAACTGTGTGAGCAATGATGTCAACATTTGCATATCCAGCATTACAGGTAAAAATCAAATAATTAAAAAAAAAGTAAGACAGGACAGTTTCCAAATTAAACAGTTATTTGAGTGTGCAGTTTGTGGGTGACAGTCACAGGTCCTGAGTCAAGATGGTCAGTTGTGAAAACCAGACTGGAACAAACTGACAAGGTTTAGTAAAAGCCCGACTTTACAACAGCAAAAGGTAATTTCAAAGGTGGCATCAAGAAGAATGAGGAGCTATCCAATGATATCCAATTACCAGGGAGGGATGATTTATTCCAGAATAAACAGTGCAACTATTAAGGCCTCAGTTCAAGATTTTTGAATTTTACTTTGCAGGTAACGAGGAGAAACAGTTGAGAAAAATGATGATGGTGACCACTGTTTGAAGTGTGGAGAAAGGAAAGAGAAGACAGTGATGATGAGCAAGGACAGAGCTTGGTATTTCATTTGTTGACAGAGCTGACATAGATGGTCTTTTCGCTGAGCAGGTATAACACAGAAGAGAATTTTGAAGAAAAAATGATATTCATCTAGAAAAGTTCTCAATTATATCAAGCCACAAGACATGTCAGTTTTGGTTTTTGTTTGCTTGTTTGTTTGTTGTTTCTCAACATCCATTACTCGCCATCTCCTTGTTAGTTTAACAGAGGAACAAATAAGACTTAAGCTCAAGGTCTTTACAGCATCCTTTGTATGTAAGTATGGCAGTATGAGGGGTTCCTAAACAGTGAGATTTGGACAGACGTCATGCCTGGAACTTACAGATCACTCTGTCCTGATAAGCTGTCTCATTAATCCAGAAAGGAATACAATACCGATTGCACAGTTTTACCATATAAAGGAAGGTAGAACAACCTGTGAATGGCAGGATCAAGAGACTAAAGAAACTACTTTATTCAACAGATTTCCATGCTTCCCATGTATGTGATTGTGTACAAGCAATGTGTGTGCAAGACAGATAAACATGTACGTGCACAGGCCAGAAGATAATCTTGGTTGTCATTCCTCAGACGTTTTCTACCTTTGGTGTAGAGAAATGGGCTCTACTGGCCTGGGATGAGTAGGCTAGGCTAACTGCCTATGAAACCTCAGAAACTCACCTGTCTCCACCTCCAAGTTTTTTTTAAGGTATCTGTGGCTCAAATTCAAATTCAGGTGCTCGTGTATATATAGCGATCACTTCACTGAGACATCCACTGGCCCTGTATTGTATTTTTGACTGTTACTATATAATAACCCCTTCTCTGGTGTTACATTAAAACAGGTTAAATTATGCTCTTATGTAGGAAAACAGAAATGGATAAGCCTGACATATCTAGTAAGTGACAGTCCAGTTTTAAAAGTCCCAGACACAGAAAAAGAGACTATCTCGTATCAGAACATGTAGATCTACAAAGAGTTATTTGCTATTTTGGGACAGATTCATTAACTAAATTGAGTTTTGCGTTTTCTCCACCCTGCAAAGTGAAAATCCGTAAGAAATAATCAGAAAATCCATGAAAAAATTTTAACGTGTTACTTAAGACTACCCTGGGAAATTGGGGTTAGTAGTGGAGCATTTATGAGCAACCAGGATTGACACTGCGTGTTTCAGGTCATTAAAAACATACTTAAGGACATGATATTAAAGGAACATTGTAGCTTAAGAGAAGTTTAAGTTATTTTCTTTTTCATTTCTATAAAGTCTTCTAAAAGCATCAAGCTTTGTGGCTACTGCACAATGCTGTTAAATAATGATCACTTTATGCTGTCTACTTTCATCTCCCTTACCAGAAAGTTCCTTGGATTCCAATAAGTAAGAAAATAAAGGGAAGAGAACTTGTACTCAATTGTTAAAGCCTCAGTCCCAAGACATTTCTTAGCACCATTGTCCGGAAGCCACACAGAATTTAATCACACTGCTATATCTTCACAGTAAAGCGAGCTAACAGTGCTGACATATAGCCAAAAGAAAAAAGCAGAGCCAAGTTTTGCAGAGCTACAGCATCTTCTCCCATAATCAGATAAATGAGGGGCCGAATAAAAGGAAAAGATGCACACCGAAAACTGTCTTCTACCAGACTGGGAAAGGTCTTAATGACAGGAACCAAAACAAGCTTTTAAAAACCAAAGAAGGTGAAATCACTGACTAGACTTCACGTGCAAAGGTTAAACAGAGATGAACTGTGCATAAGAAAATCTTTTAGTGTGCCATTCATTTACCTACGAAGACATTTATTCAGTCTCCTCCAAAGCAATGACAATACAAATAAAGTTAGGAAGGCACAATACTGGTAGCATCTTTGAACAAAATATGAACGGTACTGGATGGACAGTGAATACAAGGAATGATAAAAAAAAAGATTCAGATTTTGCTTAACAAACTGAAACAACAAATACCACCATCAAAATCAAGGGAAGTGGACACTTATTTTAAAAACAGTACTTGGAGGTAAATGTGGATCCTAATTATAGAGATTTCTAAGGGCAATTGAGTATAAACATTTGAGGGGTATTTATAAGTACATGAAGCTAGTGATTCACGGGAAGAATAGAAATGAAGCAAACTAAGAATGCTATGGTCTGAATTAAGGGTGGCCCCTCCATTTGTATGCTGAAACATTATCACCAGTGCAATAGCATTGAGACACATTGAGACTCTGTGGGAGAGAATTAGTTCACGTGGGGGAAAGCTCAATGAAGAATGGATTAGCGGCTTATAAAAGAGACCATAGAGAAGTGACCTGCCTTTACACCATGTGGGGACAAGTGAGGATGACATCTATTAACCAGCAACATAAAATGATCTTACCAAGCACAAAATATACCAGAGCCTGAAGTTGGGGTTGTTAGACAAGCCCAGAACATTAGGAAAATTCTCCTGCATCTCGCATTTCTGTTGTTATTTAAACTACTCACATTATGGTATTTCTGTATAGCAACGTGAACAGAACATGTAAGATGAATCAAATGTGAAATGTTGTTGTTTGTACGAGAGACAAAAAGAAATATCAGTGAAAAAGTAAAGAAAGAATATACCAACCAAGAGGTCAGTCAGAAACTCTTGAAGAGACTATACAAAGGCTATGAGCAGAAACACATAGAGGGGAGGAAGAGGGAGAGAGGGAGAGGGAGAGAAAGAGAGAGAAAGTATAATGCAGTCAGAGAAATTTCTTTGCATGTAAACCAAACAAAGGCAACAAATTTTACTTTCCATTTCAATTTGATGACTATATTTTAATTTGCGGAGGACAGCTTGTAGAAACTAATATGTAAGAAAATAGAAGTGATGTGACTTATACTAGCATGTTTCATGCAAGGAAGAAATACAACAACACCCTCCCTGCACCCTCTACAAATCAGTCAGACTCTATTCATAAGCAGGTTTGAACAGATGCCCAAGAGGAAAGTGCAAATTGGAAAGAGCTCTAGTCAGATGCACTTTGTTTTATAGCTCATGGCCACTTATGAAACATTGCCAGCGCTTCTGAATCGAGTGTGTTTATATTAGGTCTCTGATCCTGGGGTCTTTTTCTTGAATACTAATTATTTCAACATAATGTTTTATAGGCAATTTTATGTTGAGAATAATAAACATGAGCTAACTGAGTTATTTTGCAAGTCAACTCATTCGTTCATTCATTTAGCAAATGTCATTACAATTACAAACAATATTAGTAGTTTAAATAAGTTAACCCATCATAGCACATATAGAAGTAAAGTTGATTTTGACCACTAAATCAAAATCCAAATTTTCCTTCCAAATGAATATCTGTTATTTTCTATATATAATAAACCTGACCTGTGTTTAAGCTATAATTTTATATTACAAACTAATTACAGTAACTTACATACACTTATTTCATATATATATGTATATATATATACTTTTTTATTTGCATGCAATACACAGATACATAGAATGTTCTTCAGAAACAACACAATAACTCCTCTTTTGAAATGTGTAGGAAGAGCAAGAATACCTGTGGCATTTTCTGTCTTAAAGCAGAAAAAATTTCAAAATAACATTAATATGAAATTATACTGTAGTTAAAATAAGAGCTAGGCAGAATCTTTTCATACCATTGTGTCATTCCATCATTTAAAATGAAAGAATGGAGCCATAGAACCACCGAACAACCTTGAATTTCCTAATTCCAGTACTATCCTTTTCTCACTGCAATACTTAACCACGGATTCTATAATTATGCCATGAGGCCAAGGGGTAACTTCTGCAGAATATTATGGTCTCCACACAACCTCATCTTTCTATAAACCCATAAACCACTTCTAGCACATAAAACTCTGATGTGGACTCCATGAGGGGGGCCATGGAGTCCTTTCTGAGGATAAAGTCGCTGAAGCACAAAATAAAGAACAAAGTGACTTTATCCTGTGATAAAATCACATCCTCAAAGTCACACACACTGTTTTTCTCATGCAGTACAACATATATATTACAGTAAATAAAAATGAGCATTAGATTACTAAGTTATGGAAGTGAAGTCAAGACACAAAGCAAAGAGTACCTGACATTTAGTTGCCCAGAGAGAAATTTTAAACAAGTTTTGGGTATTAGGTAGTGCCTTACTCTCAGGTTGTCCTTACAAGTGAAGCCTTCTCCCTAATGACTTGAATAATTTACAGATTTTATTTCTACACTTCAATTGTAAATTAAAGAAAAGTTGGTTAAAAATTAATTGTAAACACAATAAATATATATTATTTTAACTATAAAGCATGCTATATTTTTAAATATTCTTAATATAGAAAGATCAACATGAAGCGACATTGTTCTTTTCTTTTATACTTAAGATTGCATGACTAAAAGAGCCTGGCATGAATGCACTTATAATCAGTTATATGTGCCCAATGATATAAAAAAATTAAAACAGTATTCTGGAAAATAATTCTCTGCTAAAAAAAAACTAGTAGTGAAAAGTTGCAGGTATCAGCTTTAATACAACCAAAAATGCCATAGGATTTATATAATTGTTAGAATCATTTACTTTGGCTTTAACTTTGGTTAACCACAATTAAGTAGATGAACACAGTCTGTTTTCTTAAAACAACTAATATTAACATGATTACTTATAAGTATCTTTCGTTCATTCTTTGAATAAACACACAAATTACTTATTCTTACAGACTCCACTAATAGACTTAGATAAAATTCATTGACAGCAAACAACATGAATAAGATCCCCAGAAAGACTCGCAAGTATTCCAACTTGGGAAAAATGAATTTAACCATTAACAAAAAAGCTTCTTTAGGTAAATATTAGCTACAGAAAGAAAGAAAGAGGAAAGAAATAAAGAAGGAAAGAATGAAAGCACATTTTAAAGAAAAACAAAGTCTAATTCACAAAATATCTGTATTTCATTTGAAATTTAGAGAAAACCGAGTTTTAACTATATCACAGAAAATGCCTCCAATATTTAAAATAACATTTGAAAAATAAATTATACTCTATATTTTCAGCCATGAGAGATGAGAATTAATAACAGTGTCTTGATTGCCTCCTTATTTCCTATCTAACATGTACTACAAAGACAAAGGGAATAACTAAAATATATTCACATGAAACAA
The DNA here is from genome assembly GCA_001685075.1 of Bramus lutescens. Taxonomy (NCBI): domain Eukaryota; kingdom Metazoa; phylum Chordata; class Mammalia; order Rodentia; family Cricetidae; genus Bramus; species Bramus lutescens. The sequence goes on along the minus strand of LOEQ01001478.1, from coordinate 523,541 downwards.
TCTAAGTGTGAATTCCTTTGTTCTATACACAGAAAAGTGAACCTTATCAGCTTTTGGTCAGAGCAAGTTATGAAGATGGTAGTATATTATTTAAAAATCTAGAATGTTTTTCCTATACCCCTGATGCACAAAAGATATACAGAGAAAGAAATTCTGGAATCATTAATGATGAAACAAAAATATAGGGAAATTATTAATATGAAAGTTTAACATTTGTGAGAATTCGAGGCCTTAATATAGTTCTACATGTATGGGTCAACACTAGGGATTTCCTAAGATTCAACAGAATTTTTACATAAAAGGAAGTTCATTGTCCAATAATTCACAGCACATACAAGTGAGGCTCAGTCTGGGTGATGAATGATTGGCATAGTCTGACTACAACCTTCCAAATACTATTTCCCAAGAAAAATTTCAGAATTTATATAGAATGATCTTAAAAAGTATTCAACATCTGATCATAGAAGTTTGTTCAAATAGGTAGACATCTATCTACTGTGCATGTTTTGATTTTTTTAATAGATATTCTTTGAAGTAGTGAGTCAAGTTGTTTTATAAGCTTGATCTAATTAAAAAGTGGCAATTTGGATAGGTGTGTCTCTTTCAAAAGCCATGTCAGAAACCCTTGGGTAGATTATTGGGCAACACAGTAAAATAATTCCAATACAATCAGACAAAATCATTACAAATGTTACAAAAAAAGCAATTTTTCCCTGGTATCCCTGGTATATTGATTCCAGAAAGTCCACCATTTGTATACAATAAATGTATGAAGTACTGTGTTTGAATAAACTATGAATATTTTTGCAAATATTGTAAATCATCTCTAATGTACATGTAAAGCTACTACAAGAAGAATTATGTAGAATTAGTTATAGATGGTATTGTTTTAGATGTGATAACATGAAAAATCATTGTGTGCATGTGAGCATAGTTACAATTATTTTACTGTTTCTCATCTGCAGATGTAGATTTCACAAATCACTCTGTGGAGTCCCCAAATAAATTAGTGCTGATTGCACTAAAATTCATCTACATTGAGTGAACTTTTTTGAAGCACAACATAATAGAAAACAGAGAAAAAAGTGATAATAGTTGTTGAAATTCTGCTATGTGGTGCATGTATGTAACCTCCTTAAATTAAAGACAAACCACAGGTGATAAAATAGAAGATTTTCCTTTTCTATAAAATACATCAGGGACCATCTTCTGCTTTCCTTTCTCTATGAGAAGGAGAGAAATGTAACAGAACAGGAGAATGTATGGAATAATGCCATCTCCTAAGTGGATGGTAAAACCAATACATTTATGTGTATACAACTTAAAACATTTGAAGGACTTTCATGAGGAAAAAAATCTGGATTCAGTCCACAAATTGCTTGTAATTTAACATACCAAAGTTATTACTAAACATTTTCTCTGTGTGTGACTAAAGGGAACTCTCAATTAATACACAAAACTTTTACTGATCACTTCCAAAGCCAGACAACTATTCTAAACCACAGAATTATGTCTCAAGCCATTAAAAGGTAGATATTTGTGAAAAAATTTATTTTTAAAAAGTGTAAATATTGCTTTTCAACAACAGAAATACATTTTACAGGTAAAGTAGATCTTGACCACAAACACTTAGTGCCACACCCACTATCTCTGCATGTCTGTGAATGCGTATAATCTGTGCTAATGAACATTTAGGCTGACTGAAGTTAATCTTCTATTAATACTCTGCTACAATTTCTGATTGACCTTTCTCTATATTGCTCTCTCATTTCCCCAAAGAAAAGAGCATATTTCCTCTAAATTTCATTCCTTTATTCCTCAAATGTAAGCAAAAACCATCACTAAAGATGATAGATCAAGAAACTCATCTTCGAAGGAAGGAAGGAAGGAAGGAAGGAAGGAAGGAAGGAAGGAAGGTTTTTGCCTCATTCATATGATATATCATTCTACCACACAATCTTATTCCAAATTCTAGTGAACAAGTGCAAAAAATAAGTGTTTTCCTATATCAACTGTTGATGTGTGTGTATGAATTCATATCTATGTGCAGATAGGTATAAGAGCATATTCTTTTTATCTATTTTGTTATTGCATTATTACATTGTTATACAACGTCTAAAGAAGTTTCTTCAATGGCATGGATTTGACTAAATTATTGCTTTGTCCATTATAGTCATTTTTATAGACAGAAAAATATCTGTCTAACAGTATAAAATTATTTTATTCATTTAGTAAGAAGTAAATATAGTCAAAATGTAAATTTCAGTATTGCAGAGGAACCTAGTTAACATAAAGCATTATATTAATTCTTGTTTAGATGATAGGATTAAGAGGACTACCAACTTAAAAACTGAGAAGCTTTCTTTCTACTGTAATTGTGCACCACTTTATGCAGATTTTTCACATATAAAATGTGCAGACTTTAGTCAGTCCTGTATCTAAAACTGATGATCATCTGAACTTGCAATACTAAAGGAAATACTCATATTATATGTATAAATACATATACTTATATATACATATGCACATCCATATATATATTCATGATGTGCAGATAAGCATTCAGTAGCATGGAATCTGACATTAATTTAGAATCTGCACTTACTTAAAGGATTAAGCACTGAAAAGAATCTCACTTTACAGCTCATCTATACTATAAATTACTAATTAGAAACCAGGCCTTTATTACTACAGTGCAGAAATAAAGTACTTTTCTTCCAGTATTGTCAGTACCATTGATTTCTCATACATGTCTTTAAAGTGTTCTGCAAAGACAAGCCTATATACTCTGGGAAAGCTTAATCACTGCCTCACCCTGAAGAATAGTCCATATGTAAATTTTAATTCATATTGATTTTGCTTTTCCATCTTTTTCATCTCAAAGTCAAGACAAGCAAAGAAAATCAATAACCGAGCATCTAGGCAGCACTGATCATACAAAGAGCTCACGGCTGTTTTGCATATCTACTCTTTTTAATTTATTTTTCATGTTCTATAATGCTGCAAGTTAAAAAAGTAAAACTGAATAAATTAAAGCTAATATTCTCCTGCCTTTTGAGAAAGCAAAAATATATTAAGTCCAGGCGAGAGCCTTCCTTTTTCTTTTCTGATGCTCACTGGGTTCTTTATCCACATCAATGGCTTAAGACCATATCATCCATGGCAGCCATTGAAATGATGGTGCTACAGCATTCTGTTCTGAAAGGGCGTTTGATGATTTGACAGGTGAGAGATTATTAAATCTTGAATTTGAAACTTTAGAGAGTTATGAAGCCACATACTTCAAACAACCACAGAATCCACTCAAACTACATCATCCTTTAAGAGATATAATATCATGTAGCTTTCAATGTTCAAGTGGTTCCTTAAGCTTTAAAAAGCAAGCACCTGCAGTTATTCATGCACCTACTCTGCCTTTGCAGTAGAAATATTCTAACAGCACTGTGTGTGAAAATTTTACAATTACTAAGCCATAGTTAATTTTGGAGGATGCATTAAAAGACAGCATGCCATTGAAATGTTCTGTTTTCCTATTTCAGATGTAAATGCTGATGTCTCAATTCGTGAGAATAATAATGGAAACAATTTTTTCTCTGTGTTGAATATATTGGATAATAATTGGGAATATGTGAAAAAGTGGGCAGCTGAGATATTTAACAAATTCACACAGAAATTTTTTTAGCAATTTATGTGCATTTTATCTCATTTTTCTCTAGAAAGAAAAACATGTTCATGTAAAGATATATATAAAATCATGATAAATGCTACTGACTCAAAGGATATGTAAATTAATTTCAAAGACATTATAACTCTACAAAACAATATTATATATGTATATATATTCAGTCAATCAATTTGTACAAATGCTTATGATAATTTTTAACCAAAATGTAATATACAGAACCTCTATTAGCTTTCATCAGTGGAAAAAGAACAAACAAGATGTGAATTAAGCCATAAGACAGGGAAACAGCATATTGGTGTTTAGGGATATCTCTGTTCTTCAGGGGAAGATTTGTCTTTTTATGGTATGATTTTCAACTGATTGGATAAGAAATACTCACATATGAGAAAGTAATCCACTTTACTTAAATCACTAATTTACATGGTAAAGTCATGTAAGAAGAAAACATATTCACACAGACACCTAGGATGTTGAGCCAAATATCTTGGCACTGTGGCTTAACCTACTTCTCCCACACTTTAGCTGTCACATTAAGAGCCAATAGTGACAACTAACCAACTGCTGGTTTCTAAAAGTAGAGAGGATTTATTTTGTTTTGTTTTGTTTTTACCACAATTTGAGGAACACTGAGAAAGTGAAATAAAGACTTACTATGTAGTGAAATAGGAGCGGCAGGCTCGCTTTTCGTCCTGCCCGACTCCCGCATGGCTAGCTTATACGCCGAAATAACAACACACAAACTGTATTCATTTAAACACTGCCTGGCCCATTATA
>LOEQ01001478.1:475980-505530 GCA_001685075.1 Bramus lutescens | reverse complement strand
CCATTGCTGGTGGGAATGTAAACTTGTGCAACCACTTTGGAAATCAGTGTGGCAATTTCTCAGGAAATTCAGGATCAACCTACCTCAGGATCCAGCAATACTACTCCTGGGAATATACCCAAGAGACGCCCTATCATACTACAAAAGCATGTGTTCAACTATGTTCATAGCAGCATTATTTGTAAAACCCAGAACCTGGAAACAACCTAGATGCCCCTCAATGGAAGAATGGATAATTTCACACTTTAGATGTGCTAGTCAAATATATTTAAGGTACTCCATATTACTCAATTTAAAAAGAAATGTTCTGTGTGAAATAATTAGTAAATGCAAAAGGTGTTTCAACAATATGAGAGCCAGATTATTACTATTTTAGATATCAATATCTCTGAAACCAACATGCCTTTAACAATGCCTCCTCATTAGCAAAGACAAAGGCAGGTTATCCTCTTCCAGACAGAGTCATAAGCATTGGTGGCACAAAATATAATGAGTGCAATTGCATTTTACAGTATCTTCTCATTGGAGGTAGAGAAAGTTGTTTACCCCACACAGCATAGTGACAAGGGAAAGGACTCATGCTTGCTCTCACCAAAACACTCATCTGCAGATCCCTACTGACCTTCATGTATAGAGACAGAAACAGAAAAGAAAGGCATCCACGAGTACAAGAACCTGACCTTCATGCTGCTACTAATCATCGTGTGAAAGGATTTACTGCCTCGCTATTCAGTGTAGAAGGGCAGAAAAAGGCACCAGACCCATTATAGCAGAAGAAAATGCTTCAACCCAACAAGAAGCATGCATGAGTGATGGGTTTGAGATGTGGCTGAGACTACCATGAGTGAAACTTTAGAATGTTTGAAATACTTATTATCTTAGTGATGTGCAAAATGATGCTACATCTTTAAAATTAATGTCATGTTAGATGAAAGGAAAAATGAAAGTTAAGAAAGAGCAATGAACTGGCGGGCAGAAAATCAGGATTCTGGTCCCTGATTATAAAATATGTTTTTTTCTTTTTTCTCTCTCATTTGATGAGTAAGAGCCTAAGGCAGCTCTGGAGGTTCCTGGATTGGAATTTTTTTTTTCTTAGCAACCTTTGAGATGTAACTTGAGAGCCACCAGAATGGTGTATATGGCTAATATTAAGACAATCCATTGTTTAATCTCTTAAGTAGCCAGTTCTGAGAGCCCCATTTTCTCTTAACCTGCATGCTTAAAACCTATAATAAAATATATTTAATGAAAAAATAATAATAAAAATCTGTCAGCAATTAGAAGCCAACTGTAAATTTGTCATTTTTAAAATGTAGTGTTAGGCTGGATTATCATTTAGGTCAGTGACTCTCACACGTTGATTATAGTTATCAATTATTTGATATCCTCAAGTCATTATATATTATTAATTTACAATATTTAATAATTGTGACTTTAAGAGTGTATATATGTAGTAAAGCTTTGTAGGTCATTGTTCTAAAGTTCATATTAATGTGAACGACCAATTACTATACAATTCTTATTTTTCCACATATTTTGCACTTAAGATATTAATTGTAAAACATGACAGTGATTTTAGTAAAAAGAAAAAAAACAAGTGGAGGTGAAATACTTGTTAAAGGAATATAGGGTCAAACATTTCATACTGTGAAAAACTTAGAAATCACCTCTGTTCATAAAAGACCACATGCAAAGGATTACAAGTGGATTCACCGGGATCAATGAACAATGAGTTCTGATTGAAGCTTCAGTTTAAAGACTACTTGTCTTGGAGTGCTTTGAAAACTTGTTAGAAACTCATTATTTCCCATGCATGTCTTAGTTTTCGGTTAGCTAGAATGTTACTTAATATTAATACTACCCCACTCAATAATTTTCAATGAATGAAGAATTATTGTAAAGCAGCTAAATGTAAAATGTTATCGTTAGATTAAAAAACAACTCATGGAACACACTGAAAGGCATAAATCAAATTTGACTATAAAAGCATAGTTAATACAAATAGATAAGGAATACAATAAAAGTTTAATGAAGTAAGCTGCCTAGGTACGATAACCTCCCGCATGATGAACTTCCAAATGTTTTACAGTACCACATTCAGATTCCCTCCTATACAGTGGACCTCAACTGTATTAAGTGAAAGGATGGCTCACGCCATGATAGCTGTGGTACACTACGGCACAGGGTCAAACCACCTTGTAAATGTATGTTCTATGCCCGCAGTTCTCAACTTGTGGGAAGCAACCCCTTTGCGGGGGGAGCGTTGTCAAATAACACTTTCACAGGGGTTACCTAAGACCAATGGAAAACATAGATGATTACATTATGATTCATAATAGTAACAGGATTAATGTTAGGAAGTAGCAACAGAAATAAGTTTATGGTTGGGAGTCACCACAACATGAGGAACTGTATTGAAGGGTCGGTTGTAGTAAAAGGAAGCTTGAGAACCACTGCTTTTTACCCATAGACAATAATCACTTTCAGTCTTAATCAGAAAATCCTCTTGTGCCAGTCAATAGTGATGAAGACAGAGACATAGTTGCTCAGAATAAGTGACTGAGTGTTGATGCTCAAACCACAAATATAGCATCCCCTCCAAGGCTCAGGAACACTGGTGGAGGGGTCATAAAATGTCAAGAGCCAGAAGGGTTTGCAATACTATCCTGCAGGAAACACACAGCCAATGTAATCATAAAGTCTCAACAAATACGTACAACCGCCCTGGGTCTGCACAAGGATGGCCATGTCAACATCGGAACAAGATAATAAGGAACTGAATCACCTTCCTCTGCTTAATGATTTCCTACAGATGAATTCCGGGCCAAAGCGAGTCACTGTCCTCTTTTTATCCACTGTCCAGTTGTGTATTCACTGATTACCCCCACTAGACACCAAAAATAGTTCCAATTCAGTAGTAACACAGATGGCACTGAATAAATTAAATTTATCACACAATACGGGCAAGTTATGCATCAGGGAAAAGGACAGGTGGCCATGAAGATGTACTGATGCAGGAGAGAAGGAAATGATAGAAGCGTCAGCGAGAGTAACATGGAGGCATCACGTGTTCATGAAACTGCCAAAGAACTGAACATAAAATGTCTGAAGAGTTTAGAGAGCCATAGTAAGAGAGTGCTTCTGGGGAAAAAGAAGTGTTCTAACTACTTAGAAAGTGGCCATGAACGTCAACAAATTACTCAGATTTAACTGACCAATTCATTAAAAGATTATGCAAATGCCAAGTAATATTTAAAGAAAATTCAAAACGTGGGACCAACAGAAATTTTAAGCAGACCTACTGATTGTTATATGATTAAATAGTTATTTTAGACTAATCTTTTCCCTTCCCCATAATGAATTAATTACAGGACTTACAATAGTGATAGAGATTGCTAAGGGAAAAGAAAACAATTCATGTAACAGGAGTTTCTCCAGGGGTGAAATAAGCTATCTGTATTCTGCCATGTAGACCCCACAGAACTTAAAGGGATTCTAAATCCACTCATGATTTTTGTTGTGCTATAATGGGCAAAGCCTTTGTCTCTAAACTAGGATAACTATAACTTCAACCGGTGCCATACACACTTCAGAATTCTCAACTATTAATGGGAACTAAAGCAAATCTCAGATTGGACCCTGCATGTTATCAATGAAATTTACGTATTTCTCACTCAATGATTAAATTAACCTCCCTAGCCATGTTTCCATTTCCTAAGGGTTTTTAATACTACAAACGAGTAATTGGTATTTATAGTATATCATTACTCATAACTATTAATATAAAATGATTAACTGCATAGTTACTCACCCCTTAAAAATATAATTTGCCAGACATTTACAATCAGAAGGATGAAAACTTACATAAGGACATTGTCAAACTACGTGACCTGCACCAATCCAGATTCTCCCCTTCATCTCCAGAAAAACTAGTTAATCTTATACAGATCTAGGAAGATTATTTTTCACTGAATTTTTGATGGGGTATTGTTAATCAACAACCTAGAGAAGGCATTTAGCATGTCATTTCTGAGTTGTCAAAACTAATATATATCATGTTTACGGACATGTTCACTGTGTGAAGAACCTATCTACTTAATCCCAGACTTCCCACCCACATGCCCATATATAAATCTAGATAAAAAGATCAAGTTCCACATTAAAGATGTAGTTAGCATTGTATGAAATGATTAATAATGAACAAAGCAAGAATGTGAATAAGTTACCTGTGAAATTTCCAGGTAATAGGCAAATCTGTTGTACTGTAATATGGGAATATTACAGTTCTATGCACAAAAAACATATGACAAATATTTGATAAGGTAAATTGTGACAGAAACACAATGATAACATGCCTTTGGAACTTGACAACATTTTTATAAAGTTCCATTAAGTACATGGAAAAAAGTTGTCAAAATTCTGCTCCTGTAACAGAAATATTTAATTGTGCCTTATTTCTTCCCTGAACATTCCATGTAATACATTGAAATAACTGTGTGGATTTCTTGAGTAAAACCCATCAGCTGTTAAATTTTAATGCACGAGTTTTCACCATGTTGATAAATGCAACACAACCATGGCTCATTAAGAAAATTTCCTTAGATAGTTAAAAGGCATTACTAAACTTGGGTTGCATACTCAATATTTTTCAACCTCAAATATATGAAGTAAATATCAGAATACATTGTGAATCCTCTCTTGAAACCTGTGTTTCCGATAGTTTGTGTTAATCAGAATAAATTTCAAGAGCAATTCTTCTGAAAAGAGATTGGGGTGGGGACATGTTGAAAAACACTGAATGATAATTATCAAAGTTATATTTCCTTGTTGTTATCCTGCAAAAGAGTCATTATTTACTTCATAACTCTTCTGAAAAGAGATTGGAGTAGGGACGTGTTGAAAAACACTGCATGATAATTGTCAAAGTTATATTTTCTGGTTGTTATCCCGCAAAAGAGCCATTATTATCTACTTCATTATAGAAGAGGCCTTGCCAAGCTTTGATTTTGAACACTACCAGGAAACTCAATACCTATTACCAAATAGTATGTACTGTATCCTTAGGTGACTAAAAAGAATGCATTCATTCTCATTTTTGCAGGGATTTGAGGGAAGGCAACTTCCTCCATCAGCAACACTGTTTCAGATTCTTGCTTCTTTCATTTATATTCTATTTTCTGCTGCAAGGAATAAAAGCAATCATTAGGAAAAGGTTTCTGCGGCAGAAGTTTTGTGATAAACATCAGTAGCATAGCTTCGCAGTAGCTGTTCCAACAACCATCAGAGGATAATGACTTTCAGTTACTATCAATCAATAAATTATTCAGTTACAATTTCCCATAATTCATTGCTATTACTACCAGTAATCAAGTTGCCTCCTTTGTTCCTTGAAATTAAACTTGAACAAAGCCGGGTGACTAATTACTGCTTGCTCCTCAACACTTCCCACCAATAATTTGCCACTTTGGACATTAAGCTGTATTAGGAATAAATAGAGGCTCTGTATATTTTGAAGTCATGCTGAATTGCCAAGTAATTGCACGCATATTGCTCACCCTGCTGTCAGTCAAGAGCATTACGGTGCCTAGATGATACTAGATTAAAATCAATTAAGAAGATGACTTAGTTTTGTTTATCATGTACTTTTATAATTTATCTTCCAGTTGTTGCTCGAGCTCTTTGGATGAGGAATGCACAAGGAGCAAATAGAAACCCTTTGAAAAACTTGATGCTTTTCAAATCTCCTTTTGGAATGCATTATCTACAAACAGAGCTGCTAAATTAATTCTGCAATCATAACCCTCAAGATGGTCCTAAAAACTTTCCAAACTTTCAGACGTGTGCCTATGCTTAAAAAGAATAAAACAAATGACTGGAAGCAAAGTTTCTGGCATCAATATAGCAGGGAAAAGCCATAATTCTATGGTGACATTGAACGCAAAAATACTCATGAAAACTCTTCTCCCTGGGGAGGTCAGCTTCCTAGCCTATTGTAGATGGTGAGGGACAAGGGGTAAGGGGCATTTCTCCAAAGCCCATGCTTCCACACAAGAGATGAGTAGTAGGAACATCTTTCTCACACTCACAACTTCACGACTGGCTCACCCAGACTTCCACAAACAGGGTTGGCTTTATTGCGTGGCTCAGGCAAGCAGCAGGGCCTGTTCTCTCAAGTGTTGCTGCTGATGGGGTGCAGGGGCAGCACTCCCACTCTTATGACGTCAGGGCCAGTTCTCCCACCCGCCTCAGGTGTTGACAGAGGGGGCATCTGTCCTTTCCCATACCACCAAAAGGTAGATGTGGGAAGGGGTGCATTCTCCCGTCTGCTCAACTGTGCCCTTGTCAACTGGGTCAGCTCTGCTGGGCTGCCCAGAAGAGGTACACGGCCTGCTTTCCCAAGTGCTGCAGCTGGTAAACGGATCGGCTCTCTTGCCAGCTGGTGGTGGCAGGGGAAGGGAGAGGGCACCTTTCCTTTACCCCCAACACCACACTGTGGATGAGAGAGGTGTGATCAGGTAATGCCTCCCTCAATCACTCAGGGCTGGCTCACCCGCATCGTTGACAACAGGGTCAACACTACTCAGCTGTCCAGGTGAGGTACAGGGCCCATTCTCCAGAGCACTGTAGCCGGTGAGAGGCTGAGTCAGGTCCCCCACTTGCTGAAGGTGTCAAGGGGTACAGGGATGAGGGCATCTTCCTCTCACCTATGCTACCACATGGCAAAGGAGAGGCGTGAGAAGTGCTCTCTCAACCTCACACCTCCATGGTTAGCTCCCTTATCCCCTTGTGAACAGGTTCAGCATCTGTATTTGCTGCCCAGATGAGGTGTATGGCCCTCTCTCCTGAGCTCTTCAGTCGCTGAGCTACAGGACCAGTTCTTCCTTGTGTTGCAGCAAGAGAGGGGTAGGACCAACTCTGCACAGCTCTATATTCTCTGCCCTTGGTTCTTAAATGGATCTGTCATAACCAAGCCCATACCAAGAAATCTTATCACTCCTAACTTAGTCTTTACATTTCAGTATTTTTAAAGGTATGGACCTAAATAGATCAACTTACTGTTTCTCTTAATGGTACTTTGTAAAATGCTTAAGATCCATTGCAATTCAAAATAATAGGACATTTTTCATGAACTGAAAACGAACAGACTTTTCCATTCAAAGCCCTTGAAACACACCTACAACACACAGAAAGAATTTTGTGATGTTTCAAATTGGTCCATTCAATACATATTTGTAGAAAAGTGAAACACATGCATAGGCAGCAGGAAGATAAATATCTATTAGACACTTAACTTTGTCCCAGAAGGAAACTGCACCATATTTTTCAGCACTAAAAGAAAACTTATATTCTCTATTAAAGTTGGGATGTTAGAAAAAAATTGCATGTTCCCTCCTGAAATTTGAAGGGGAGAAGAAAACAAAAGAAATATTTGGTCCAGTGCTTCAGCTGGGTTCAGAATTTATGAGACTTTCCAAAAACCACCACACAAGACTCATGGGAGAAGTCAACTCATGTACCCAGACTTCGTTGCAGTATTATGCAAAAATGAGACCAGTAGAAATCTTGTAAGAGTATCTCAAAATGTGTTACTTTATATGCACAACAGAAGGAAGGTCCATTTGTTTCTGTTAGCTACTTTTTTTTTTAGGTGTATTCTTTTTAAGTAGTCCTGGATAACCTTAAAATTTATACATGGCTCAGGCTAACCTCGAATGTATGGTGATTCTCCTGCCTCTACCCCAGGAGTACTGAGGTTATGGGCAGGAGGTAACATGCTCTGGTGAGATGTTATTACTTTGAATAGCAACTCTCCTCCACAGAGAGTGCCAACAGTAGGGCCTTTGGAAAGCAAAGAAAGACCTGGAGGAATCTGACAATAAACATTGTGGGTAGTAATGTGGAGTGGGAAATACCTAAACAGAAGAAACATGTATCACTGAATAAGAATGTAAAAGCAGGCAAGGGACAGGAAATGGGGAGAATCCAAAAGTCTCTGAAGAACACAACAAACATCGGAAAGCTACAAAAATGATACAACCACTATGTATCCCAGCAGATCATTGCAAGGCATGAAAATCTCTCAGAAGGGTTATACAGAAGGGTTTCTATGAGGTCAAGAGGGGGTTGTTTGCTTTTGTTTCTGAGTAGCTATGCAGAAACAGAGGCTATAAAGCTGCAGGCGTGCATCCTTCTGTGATGCAAGAGGAAGTCTGTTTCAGTAGGTCTGGATTATCACATCTGTGGAATTGGTGTTTAGTCAATCTAGAAAGCACTATGATATGACTGGGACCCAACTAATACCTAAATCTGAAGTCTATTTACATAAAACAATGCCAATTCATGGAAAATGATAATCATGTTGATTTTTAAAATAAAGCCAAAGTTTTGAAAGATGAAGTAAACAGCATAAAACTGTCACCCATAAAGCAAGTTATTTCCAACTCAGATATATCTTGTGAAATATATCTGCACAAGGCATCAACATTCTCAAGAATATACCACGAGAAGTATCTCTTCAACAATGCAGATAATGGAAGATTCATAAGCTTTCCAATTGCTAAGGACTGGCCTGAACTAGATGACAGGACATATGATGGAAGAGGAAGGCTGATGAGCAATGTAACGATAGTAGGAAATGCTCAGGCCACAATTGATTGAGTCAGATAGGATCCATATAGATTTACTGCATGGTAAACTACAGGTATGCACTGAAACATGTAACATAGTGTGCAAAGCAAACTTGGGGACTCTTGAAAACAACAAATTACTTAATTTAACTTTTAATGTTCTGTGAAATATGAAGGGGAGAAATATAGAGATATCTTAGCTTTATTATATTGGAAATTGTTTTAAAGAAGCACCTTAAAGAGAAATAAAAATGGCTGAGATCAAAATTATTCAAAGAAACTAAGCACTAAATAGTGAATTGAAAAAGAAATGTCAATCATTACTTGGCCTTGTGGCTAAGATCAAGTGAGAAAGAAATGCCTACAAAAAGAACCAAAGCTGAGGCATTCTAAGGATGTAGCCTTGGGCAAATCACTCTGGCTCCATGAACTCCAATTTTCTCAAAGTATAACTTGAGGATAATCATGTATAGTTCACAGAAAAGTAAGTTAAATTGTGCACAGTCACATGACTAGTTCGGTTATGAGTCATTAAGTGTGAGTGACAAAACTCTTGAATCTAGACATAAAGTTTTCTTATTAAAAAGCAAGCAAGGAACAGAAGAAGGAGATATCAATTTTAAATAGAAAACTGAAGAAATGTGTGATGTAAGGCACAAAATTCTGTAGGAAAATGGATTTAAATTTCTTGGTTAAAAGGTGACAATTTTCTTAAGCTATCAGTTCCATGAAGATTAAACAGAGCTGCCATTCAGCTTTCTGCTCCTATGAGCAACTGCACAATAGCTCATCTCTTTCCAAATTCGCCAAAACAGCAGGGATCCAGGCAGACTTAGCTTTCTCTCCATCACAAATCTTTACTTCTCCAATGTACTATACCGGACATAATACAACACTTTCTTAACGACTCAGGGTTATTGTTATGAGCATCAGTTAATATCACATGTCTGAGATGCAAATATAGCTGCAAATGTAGCTGATAGAACATCAGGTGAAATGAACCTCTCATGTAACACACAGTTGACCTGCCTAATTTTGTCATAAGCATGATACTGAATAGAAGATGTTTTACCAGGCGTGAAAAAAAATGGAAACAGCTGTCTTTCTAAGATGTGCTATCATCCACGCAAAACAACAAATGTCACAGTGGTCTATCCACCTCTCAGGTCCCACATATGTGTTCTCAAAAGTTCACATAACTTCCTTATGTGTCTGATCTTGTATCTCACAAGTGAAGCTTAGAATTTGTCTCACATCACATTGCACTCTATAGCACAGTTATTTTTGGCATTTGGTTCCACCCTCTTGCAATAGTCCAAAGATTTAGCCCTACTGGAACTTTCAAAGTATCTCTTCTGACTAAGGCTTGACCCCAACCAGGACCCACCCGATCTTGGAAAGATAGCTAATTCATAGCCTATGACTTCATCTGTGGACAGATCTGGAGGGCGCTCTCAAGCTAACCCAGCTGGATTCTGTTTACAAAATATATAAAGAGCAACAATGACCCACGGTGCCAATCAGTACTGGTATGATGACAAAATGACACTATAGGAAATATGAACTTTGGAAGGAACTTGAAACGACAGATGCAGGGAAGAAAAGGAAGAGAGCTGTTGTCGAACAGACGTGGCTAAGATGTGAGAAAGGAGTGGGATTGCTGAGGTTGTGTGAGAGGAGACGAGAAGCTATGGAGGAAAGGGTCTAAGGAAGGGGAGAAGAAAGAGAAAGAAAGACAACAGCAAAAGTTAGAAGCAAAAGAACAGACAGTGGGATAAGGAGGAGCAGATAAAGAGAGAAAGAACAGGTGCAGCATAAAACACCAAGTGCAAAAGATGCTGATCCCCAGGTCTTCACAGATTACTTCCTGTATCTACTACTTGGAAACGCAGTGCCTTTCTTTTGCCTTGAAGTACCTAAAAGGATCTTTTCTTTCAATCAATTCAGCCTGACTGATACATTATAATAGTATCAAACTCCAGCTATCTACAGTGCCTTATTACAGATATGTGTTATGCATTCCTTTTGTGAGTTGGGTTGGTTGACAAGGTTCCTGAAGACCACAGATGAAGCGACGGTGAATCACTTCTCTGTGCTCTACCTCTTCTTTCCATCCATGTGTATCCTTGTAAAGACACCTTCCCTTTAAGATAGTGCTTTCCAACATAAAGCTGCAATTCTTTAATACAGTTCCTTGAGTTGTGGTGATCCCCAAACATAAAATTACTTTCAGTGCTAATTCATAACTGTAAGTTTACTACTGTAATGCAAATATCCATGTTTACCATAGGGGTTGAGACCCACAGGTTGAGAGCCAGTGCTTTAAGGACGAATGAGATCTATTTCACAGCCCGTCCAAGACTCTGACATTTGCCTCCACAGCTAGCCTTTTTACTGTCAATAATCTTTATTCTCCATGGCTGCTTCTGTTCCCCTCCACTGCTTTCTTTTCTGTTTCTCTTTCTCTCTTGGCCTCTGCCCCATTCCTCCTTTGAATAGCTTTCAAGCTTGACTTACCCTTTGAAAACAGTTGTAGCCTGTGCATGTGACATCCAGGGAGCTTCTCAAATCCACACAGCCTGCGCTGCCCTGATATTTTTGTTGCTTCTCTCTTTCTAAAAAGAAATGGATCCTAGGATCTGTTCACTTATTATGAAAACTTAGGTGACTCAGATTCACAAGGTCAGGATATGGGAAGCTGGAAGTTCACACAGGGAGAACTTAGCACACTCCTCTGCCTGTGGTGAGCAGTCTTAGGGGCCATAGGAACATCCAGAAGAGGAGAGTGCTCATAGCTCCAAAATGTTTTAAGTACTATTCATCCTGAAACAGTTGCAACATGAAAAAAAAAGAAATAAAAAGAAGCAAAACAAAAATTGTAAAGATGATAAGATTTCATGTTTATAGTGCTCATGTATGTAAAACGAAGCTAAAGGTACTGGGCAATGCACCTATACAGTCATAAAAAATGCAAAATCTGCAAGAAATGTGACCATGAATTTTCAAATTTTTTGACATTATTCTTCCCTCAGTTCTACTTTTCAATCTCTGGAGCTAAAGGGCCCCACAGTCAAGAAAGATAAGGCATTTGAAGAGAAGATAATGAGACAAGAGCTAAGAATTGGGTATGGTCTTATATAACCAGAGCTCTTAATGGCCAAGATGTAAGAACAGCAATTGGAGTACATGAATCTATTATTTACTAAAGAGACAAATAGATTCCAGAAAAATAATTTGTCCTACCACTAAGTAATCACATAGAATTGACTTGGCTAGCCAGTGTTTGTCATTGTAAAAAAAAATTCTGCACCTAACAGTTTATGTAAGGTATGTTTTGTTTTCACCTGGAGTTGCAGACATTCTAGTTTATGGCAGGTCTATGTAATTCCTCCTCATCCAAATTACAAGTTCAAATAGTACATGAAAATCTAGATGTTTTCCCTTACAATTCCAGAAGTTTGGAACAGGAGAATAAACTAGCAGCTACTCTGGATTGAGGAACATTAAAATCACATACTGCTCCTTTATGGCCAGTGTTCGGAAAAAATTCAATTTATGCCAGGTGTCCCTAGCTTCTTTATTTCTCTTTATGGTTTAAAAATACACAGAGAAGAGCTTATTGCACATATGTAAGTATGTATGTATATATGGATGGATGGACATATGGATTGATGGAACCATGGATACATAGATGGATGGATAAATGGAAGGAAGGAAGGAAGGAAGGAAGGAAGGAAGGAAGGAAGGAGGGAGGGAGGGNAGGGAGGGAGGGAGGGAGGGAGGGAGAGAAGGACAGAAGGAAGGAAGGAAGGAAAGAAGGAAGGAAGGAAGGAAGAAAAAAGAAGGAAGGATGAAATAGCATTCTTAGTTTCATTGGGTCATCTGAGACTGGATGGTGAGTTCAGCCTCAGCAGTATGGAGAAGATGGATTTGCCTAGAAACATGCCTTAAGGAAGTATGAAGACCAACTGGGTTTTGGAAGAAGTCTCACCCTTTTATGCATTTTGTTGGAGTGGAGTCCTGCTTCACGTGAGATTCATTTGATATTCAAAAATAAGACTACTGTTTTCACCTTTATTTATTTTTTCATCCCATCCTTCTTCATTCATAAAATATAAAGCAAGAGATAGTGTCGGGGCCTGGAAAAATGGCTCAGAAGTTTAGAGCACTTGCTACTGATGTTGCAGAGGACCCGAGTTTGTTTGCCAGCATCCATGTAGCTGCTCACACCTTCATAACCTCTCTATCTAGGGGACCTGACACTGTTTCTGATCTTTTTTGGTTCCTAGCTGCACAGACATACACTCAGGCACACACACTCAAACACACATGCACACACAATTAAATAGATAAATATTTTTAATGATAGAAAGACTTGGCGTTTTCTTCTATATGTAAATTTCTATCTAGTTCTAAAACTGAGAAATTGGAAAAAATAGAAAGCACAGACACACATGGAAATATATATTTTGTATTTGCCTTTCATTTACGGTTGAAACTTACAACTGCAAAGTGTTCAAAGGCATATCTCTGTGTTTTCTTTTAAACATCAAAGGTCTAAAGACAACAAGTTTTCTGTGGGTTTAAATGTATAAAGGAAAAGCCATCAGAATGTAGCAAAAAGTATTGATGGACAAATTAGACCAATGCTCCAAAATTGGTTTTTGCTTCTGTTAAAGGATAAGGAGAAAGAGTGAAGACAGCAGTTCCTTGGTTTTTGTAGCTTATCAACAAATTATTGAAGTCACTAACACACAGTTTCATGCCATGTTTGTATTGCTTCTTTGTCCATAGAATTACAAAGATTTGAATGTTTGTGCTGGTTACAAATTTTATATTGAAAATCCTTAATGAAACAGTGTTAAAAGGCAGGGCCATTAATAGATAACTAGCCTATGATTGCTTCGCATATACAAAATAACTCGAGGATCACTTAGATCCTTTGGGGGCTTCTTTCCCCTCTGCCCATGTTATAAGAATGTCTAAAAAGTGGAGCACCTATAAAAATAAGTTTTCTTCAATCTCTGGACATTTTGATTGCTTAGTTTTGAGCTTTCTAGGAAACAGAACTGTGAAGTAAGTTTTCTTCTGTTTACAAAATGTCAAGTCATAGATGATCTGTTATAGCAGTGGAAAAAGAATAAGAAGACATAAGCAAAATTCATGTGGCATAAAATATATAATTGTATGGTTTATAATAAAAAATTCAGGGGCATTAACAATGTTGGCAATGTGTTGTAATTATTACCACCATTTCCAGGCATGTTTTATCAACTGGAACAGAAAGTATGTGCCCATTCAATAGAATAAATCTCTCAATATAGCTCAAGTCAAGGTAGTTTCTCGGAAATATAGAAGTCAGTCTACCTCAGGATCCAGCTATACCACTCTTACACAAAGGACTGTTTATTCTATTAAAGAGATACATGCTCAATCATGTTCATTCCTGATTATTTATAATAACCAGAAATTGTAAACAACCTAGATGTCCATCAATCACTGAATGGATAAATAATATGTCACACATTTACAATGGAATATTATTACTCAGTTGCCAAAAATGAAATCATTAAATTCATAGGAAAAGGATAAAATGTGATAAAATTATCCAAAATGAGGTACATTAGCCTCAGAAAGACAAATATAGTATTAAGACTAAGTCCATTTGAGAAGTTTTATTAAAACCTAGTACAGTACTACCTTCTTAAAATATATACATATATAAAAGCAATCTAAATGAAATCATCAAATAATTGGAAAGACAGCACCACCTGGACAAGTCTTATCACCAATATGGGATAATTGTCTGTATTCTGTCAATTATATTTTAAATAAATGCTGATTGGTCAATAGCCAGGCAGGAAGTATAGGCAGGACAGCCAGACAGGAAGTATAGGTTGAACAACCAGGCAGGAAGTAGAGGCAGGTCAATGAGAACACGAGAATTCTGGGAAGGAGGAAACCCATTCCTCAGCAGTCCTGACCCTACCATAGAAGAAGCAAGATGTGATTGCCCCCTGAATAAGGTACTGAGCCACATGGCTGTCACAGATAAGAATATTGGGCTAATAATGGGCTATATAAGTTATAAGAGTTAACAAGAAGCCTAAGCTAATGGGCCAACCAGTTTCTAACTAATGTAGACCTCTGTGTGATTTCTTTGGGACTTAATGATTGCAGGAACTGGGCAGGACAGAAAACCTCAGTTAACAATCACTAAACAAAGCTTCCAGGGCCAGTAATTGTTGTATCTATTCATATTCTTGCCAAAGGTGTCTCATAGGAACTCCCAAACAACCAAGACTATTGTGAAGTTTATTGATTGCTCTCCACAAACTGATGGTAAGCAGTGTGGTAGTAAATGCAGTGGGTGATGATAAATGTGGAGACCCGTGAATAGTCCATGCAAAGTTAACAAGTACTTTTGAGTGGTTAGCCCTAAATTAGACCTATATTAACCCTCAAAGGATCAGTAACCATCAAGGAAGGTAGTACAGAAAGAATATAACAGAAAGATGAGAGAAATACTGTGAAATATTATGTAGACATGGCAGGGTTGTTATTCCCAGAAAAAATGGCTAGTTGAATAGAACCTAAATAAGACAGTGCCCATCAACATTCCATCATGGATATGGTGGGAGTTCAATGGACACCACCCTTCCCAGAGCAGTTATATACATATAAAGATTAAGGGGGAAGGACAGTCATATTCCTCTATATTATAGCCACTAGTAAATAACTCAATCAACAACTCCCACCCATGCTGAGGTAGCAAACCTAGTTAAGTGCAGGAAAAAAAGAAAGAAAGAAAACCAATCACACATTCAAAAAGAAAAAAAAAGACGTGAACGTAGGAAGGCAACTTGGGAAGAAGGAAGGGATTTCATGAAAGGGAGAAGGAGATAAGAGAGAATAATGGGTGGGAGACTTTGATCGATGAATATTATAAGATGTATGAAATTATAAAATAAATTTTTAAAAGATACACTGCTATGAAAATTATTGTAATTGTATATATGTAGGTCTCTGCTTTCGATTTTTACATATATGCCTGGGACTGGAACTGCTGGATGAGATAGAAACCTTTGTGTAGCTAAGAAATGGCCAAACAGATATCCTTAGCAACTTCAGTATTTTGTATTTCATCAGGAATGCTTCAGGATCCTGTTTTCTTTACATCCACATCCACATCTAAAATTTTGCTTTCTATTTTTCTTTTTTTGCCTGTTTTCCTTTTTATTTGTTTTGGGTTTGTTTTGTTGTTATTTTGTTTTGTTTTGTTTTCATTTTGTCTACTTTAGTACTGATGATGAAATCAGTTTCTCATATAGGCTAAGCAATTCTTCTACCACTAAGTGACCTTATCAGTCCTTTCCATTTTTATTTTCTTTTAAGAGAAAGACACTATTAAGTAGCTCAAGTTGTGGTCATTAACACACCAAGTAGACCCTGAACTTTCAGTTTTTCTGCTTTGATCACTGGGCTGGGGATATTAGCTTATTGGCAAAGCACTTACCTAGCATACCCAAGGTTCTAGCTTCAAATCTCAACATCACCACCATCATGTTCCAACGAGGAGGGAGCCTCTTGTTGGTTCCCATCCACTTACCACCAAAATAATCACACAGAAACTGTATTAATTAAATCACTGTTTGGTCCACTAGCTCTAGCTTCTTATTGGCTAACTCTTACATATTAATTTAACCCATTTCTATTAATCTGTATAACTCCATGTGGCTGTGGCTTACTGGGTAATGTTTCCAGTGTCTGTCTCAGGCAGAGGATCCATGACATCTCTCTACTCCCCCTTTCTTCTTCCAGCATTCTGTTTAGTTTTCCCCACCGACCTAAGTTCTGCCCTATCAACAGGCCAAGGCAGTTTCTTTATTCACCAGTGGTATTCACAGCATACAAAGGGAAATCACACATCACCACCAGCAACAGCAACAAAAATGTGATAATCACTGAATAGTGGGTTATCAAAGCAGGCCTGTTTCCATTATTTTCTTCTGATTAGCAGTCATCCAGATGAGGAAAGTTTCTCATAGCACTTCTGACTTCAGTGGAAATTGGTGATTGCTTGGTAATTTGGCTTTGATGAGCATCTCTAAAGATTTCTATGTTAACTAATGAATACCCTAGTGGCTGCCCTGGGATGTGGTGAATATTTAACATGCAGCGGATAGAAAGGAAGGTTGGTGGGAAGTTTTCCTGTAAATGAGGCATGTCCTTTAAGATGATAGCAGGATCATCTGCATCCCTTAACGCTAACTCATGTCTAGGCCTTGAGGAGAACACATGACCTGCCATACCCACCAAAGTAATGGAGTCTGCCAATCAAGCTCTGAAGCTTCCAAACTAAGAGCCAGAGTGTTTTCTATTACATGCTTTCAGGAGTTCATTTCAATGCCTGGAAGTTGATGACATGGCTACCCAGAATGCATCTCACCCCTTCCTGGATCACTTCATTTTGCTTAGTTATTTTCACTTCTTCTGAATTATTAGCCATATTTCCAGATCCAGATGGTGATGTTTCTGAGTAATCCAAGAAGTCACAGTACTGCCCAGTACTGATTTTGGTTCAGAATGGATTCATACAATCTTGAAACCTTTTCTCTTCTAAATCTCATCTTCATCAAAAAGAATATGCAAGAGCAGAAAGACAGAAATGCCTGAATCCTTGTTAACATATTGAAGACAAATCACACAAACCTAGATGTCATTCTGTGACTGTCATCTTAGAGGAAATGGTGAAACAAAATTGATGTCTGAGCCTGAGTGAAAAGGGTTTCTGGTATCTGAGGACAGAAATGCCTTAACTGGTCTTCTGCAATCACAATGGAAGATGTCACATATGAAATTTAAAAATTGAGCTCAATCACAGAATATTGGTTACTTTTACTACCATCCACAGAAGACTGGTATGTCATACACATAGATAACACACTTTTGTGGTTTCATCTGAATAAAAAATAGAAAATTATTCATAAATTCAGAACAAAATAAATCACCAAAATATTGCTTTAATTCCAGATTTAATTTAAAATTTCAATGATGAAACAATCCCCCTTTAAAATATGAAAAAACTGGAAAAAAAGCAGAGATGAAGCATAAGCTACCTAACCTCTATTCTGTCTTCAAATTATATAATTTAATCCTTTATTTAGCTATAGTTTTCTCTACAGAATATATTTCAGTGAAAAGCTGGATTGATCTCTTCTTTAAGTTGTTAGCTACATCAGGCAAACGATGTTCATTTGTGATTTAGGCTGCTAGTATTTCCCCATCATCCCCAATGTTTTTCTCCCTATTGCCTGACACTTGGTTGTGTTTTATTCACACAGAGAAGGCCTGTTCTCATCACCCTTGACAGATGCAATATACAGTCCACTCTCCTTATCTCTCCTCTAGTACTTGGAATAAATGCCAGGAAACCAATATTTTGGCAAAGAAAGAGCTTCACTTCCTGCAGAAAGAACTGATTTGCCCTCCATTTCAGGTCACTCTGGGGTGGAAAAGGCCAAAATTTAATGGCCTCCCTGAAATCATGCTTAGTGACTGAAGCAGGACTGCTCATTTAGGATACGCCATTCAGATCAACTCTCCACATATGTCAACCACAGTGCCTCTTGGGAGGCACTTAGCCTAAGTAATAATATGAGGAAATGCTCTATCACGGGATGCAATGGAAGCATGAAAGCCTGAGATATAAATGACTCCTCTAAAAGGCTATGGTTTGGATTTATGATATACAGGTCAAGCATCACTTTCAAGACATTCAGCGAGCATTAAAATAGAGAACATAATATCTCTTTGGGGCCTTATCCTTTCAGTGACATTCGGCAAATTGTTCTCTAAGGCCAGGTCTACACTTGAAAGTGTGTGATCTAGCTCACCCTCCTGTAGCCGCTGTTAGACTCTTCCCTTGGTTTAGAAGCAGCCAGAGCTGAATATAGATGAGGACTCTGACAACCACACAAACAATGTTGCTGTCATTTCAAATATGCACATACACACATACAAACAACAACAACAACAAAAAAGTTAAGCCAGAAGCTATTTCCCTCAAGTCTAGACAGTTCCTAGGTAAAATGGTTAAAAAACATCACCACAAATACAGTGAAAACAAAGGCCATTAAAATAAAGAAAACATGCAGGTTTTTCATAACCTTCAGTTACATAAGACTACTGTCTTTAAACTAAATGAAAGAAAGCCAATTCTTACTTTAATTTGAAGGAAATATATGCAGACAACACATCCTATAGGAACTTCAATACTGCTATGACCTTGTTTGTGGACTCTGCCAGTAATTCTGTTTAGGGATTATTATAGGTAAAGACAAAGCTAAACCTATTATATATTCAAATGCTGAATTGTGAAGCACAAAGTGGCACCATTTTTAAGCTTTAAAGACAGCTCAGCACCCCTCTGCCATGTTCATTCTATAGATACTGCAAGAATTAAAAAGTATCTCTATTGCTTAAAGGTACATTTTAAGAACTATTGATTCAAAAAGGGCTCAATTTAAAAATGTGCAAGCAACAGAAAAGTAAGCTATATGGTTAAATGTACTGGCTAAAGATAAGAACAGTATCACATATGACCCTGATTAATCTTTAGAACATGTATGATATCATGGCTGTGTTTTCTTTATATTCAATGAGAGGCATGAGCTCAAACATCGATATAATATAAAATGGCATAAACATGTCTTCTCACCAAGATAATTCTTTTTCCTCTTGCCACATATATGAAGAAAATTTCTATAACATTTGATTCACTCTACGCATATTACCTTACTTATCTAATTAACTACTTTATTTTAATCAGTATAAAATGTGTTAGGTTTCACTATGGCATTTTCAAAGAAATTTTGATTTTTTTTAGGTTCTCCTCCCCATTCTCTGTATCCTTCAACCTTCCGTAGCCTCTTTCCGCTATTATGTTACGTGTGTTCTATTGTTCTTCCTCCTTCCTAAACATCATTTTCCCTTCTCATGGTCTCATTTCTAGTTTCATAGACTATACTCCAACTCCCCACCCCTCTCACATACACACAGAAAAAACATATGCACATACACACACAGGTGTACACACGCACGAGATTTATGTAAAACAGAAAGCATTCAGTAACTGTCTTTCTGAGTTATTGTTACTTACCTTAATATAATAATTTCCATATACATACATTTTCCCTCCATATGCCCAAGCACTATTTTATAACCTTAAACATGTGAATTATTGACTCTTCATAATCACCCCAGGAAAGTCATAGTATTATCATGGGAATAATGGAACTGTTGAACAGCAAAGTGAATCCATTGGCCCAAGGTCACAGAGCTCACAATAAACAGGTCTACAACTTGAATCCAGAAAGTCTTGTTCCTGGACTGTAGCTTTTGATCTCTAAGTTATTGAGTATCTTCATCCAGAGCTTCCAGGGCAGAAGGGAAATTATATTTAACTAGGCAGCAGGAAGTCCAGTTCAAATTTTGTTACCAACTACATCTGACCTTAGACAGTTTCCAGAGTTGTCCTGAATTTCTGATTAGGAGGATGGAGGCCTTCATTAAGATTGTGCCTCGTCTAAACGTCTGTAATTCTGAGCAACTGGCCTTTGATGTATTGACATCAGAATGGACATCAGAGTGCCAAAAGTATGGCCATGCTAATTCTAGAAAATTCTGAAAGGACATGAAGAAAACAGCAGGCCTGTTTTTATAATACTGCTTTTACTGTTACAGCTTTTCAGAAATTTAGTCTAAAGCTTTAAAAAGAGTACTTTATCATAAAGGGGATTATCCTAAATCATTGTTAATGTGAAAATCTATAGGAATAAGAAACACACTAAAGTGAAAGCAGACAGTAGCTTCCTTGTTCCATACCATGGGAAACAACAGAATGCCACATAAACTGGAGAACTGAAGACAGAGTGTTTCCATCAGATACCACAATCACACCCATCTCAATACAAGCAGCTTGGAGACAAACAGCAGGACTGCCCATTCTACTTCTAAGTGTCCCATAGAAAGAGAAAATGCTTAATGTAATGAATGAATTTGTCTGTAATGCTAGAAGGAAATATTAAGATGATAGAACAATTACCAAACAATCTAACCAGCTTAGCTGCTCATTAAGACCACGCTAAATAATCTTGCAGTCTGACGTTTATAGTGTAAGGAATGTTTTAAAAATATATATGTGCTCACAGAGAACACCACCAACAGCTATTTGCTGTAGATATCTGCAGCAAATCAATGCAATCTGCATCATAATATATTGTCTCAATGAAGCAGGGGGATTCACTTTAATTACCTCCCACTGTTTTCTGTTAATGTTTCACTGAACATTTTCAGCAACATTTTACTTTCTTCAAAAACACAACTCCACAATGGAAAGGTAATCTGTCAATACAGGCAACTGAGGAATCCTCAGACATGGAAATTCCCTCTGTATGCTGTGAATATGTTTTATTACCATTGGTTAATGAAGAAGCTGCTTGGGCCTGTGACAGGGAAGAACATAGCAAGGTGGAAAATCCAAGCAGAAATTGAGGAGGAAAGAAGGTAGAGTCACGGTGATGGCAAGAGCTGCCAAAGGAGAAAGACTCAGTTAATCTGTGTGATTTTCCGGGTTTGGGAAGCCAAGAAATGAATGAGCAGTCTCCATTTGCAAAAAAACAACAAAATATCTTACTGTTCTGAAAGAATTCATCAGGTGATCGATTTTATTTTAACTAAAGTGATTTGTGGACAACTTTACCAAAAAAATAATTTTATATACATTCTCTCCTTTCCCATACTGTACAAATGAAACATTACTTGCTTGAGTTTAATTCTAATTTCCATTTTTGTTTATGAGCAATTTTCATTATTTTCTACATTTAAAGTATGTTATAAGCAATCTATACTGGTCAAGGCATAGGCGTAGGCCAGGTACATGAAGTATTCCTTCTGCAATATCCTACAATTTACATGTCTGTAGGCTAAAGACACAATGGTATAGATTTTGATAGTCTTTATTATGTAATATTATGTAGGTAACATATTTCAATTCTTTAAAACTTTTACAAAATATGATTTTAGTGATAGTAAAATATGTCATCAGTTGGGAGTAATGCAGCACTATTAATAAACATTCATTAAAAAAACACTTGCTCTCTCTATATATATGTCAAATGCTTCACCAAGTGTCCTAAAATATCTTTATTCAAAGACAGGAGCATTTTAAGCTCCTGTTAATTTTGCCAACGTCTCAAGCCCAGAGTTTGGAGAGTACTAGCTGGCCAGCCTACCTCCTATCATCTCTGAAGAACATGCTTTTGTCCTGACTCATCTGCCTGGCTTATGATGAGCAAATTAAACCTTTCCAAAAGTTCATTATCCAATTACACTACTGAGTCTTCAGGTTGCTAATTTGCTACTAAGAATCTTTTCCTCCTTTTCCCCGTCACCATCCTTCTCTTTCTCTGTCCTTCCCTCTATTTCCCTCTCCTTCCTGTTCTGTCCCTCTTTTTCTCTCTCTCTGTCCCTCTCCTCCCCTCTCTGTTTCTCTCTTCTTATCTCTCTGTTTCCCTCTCCTTCCCGCTCTCTGTCCCTCTCCTCCCTCCTCTCCTGGCTCATTCTCTCCCTGCTTACCTCTATTACTCCATTTCTCTTTTCTTTCTCTCATCATTGCTTGGCCTTAAGTGAATTTTTCACTTTTCTTGACCTTATGTCAAAGACAGCATGAGATCAAAATCAATGAATGTATTCAGCCTTTTCCAACATTCCAATTTTAGAGATCATCTCTCTTATCTAAGTGGGCAAGATGTAACATGTCCATTAAATAGCAGCAACTGCGGGCTTAAAGTAACCTCTGATTGGTAATTTACCCATCTATGAAGGTAATAAAAGTGCAATATGGCAGCTCCCAATGATGGAAACTCTGTGTTGTGCCTTCTTAAAATGGTGGCTGTTCCTACATCACAGGGAAGCATTTGTCTCAAATGAAGAAGTGTATCTGAGGAATAAAGAATTACAGAAATTCACTGCTAACTGCTATTCAAATTAGGCAACCAAGATCAGGTTATTATCAAATTAATTGTTTCCACCTGAATATTTACAAGTTAAATTTACATATTTCTAGCAGAATTTTCTTTCTGAGAAAAGTAAAACATAATATCTAATCAATGAAAAGATTGTTCTAATCATCTTTTATTCTCTTTCCAATATCAATTCACAAGAAATTACAAAAACCACAGCTACTGCAAAGGGACCATCAGAATAAATGTTAAGAGATACCAATAGATGAACGCTAGAGGGGAGTAAAAATCTGTAGCTGCTAATCAGAAGCAAATTTTATAAAAAGCCATCCTGTAATCCTATCAGAGGCCAACTGTCCTCACAGTCAGCCTGACTACTAAGTGAATTACTTTTGACACTGTTCAGAAAGAAAGGCGTCCAGAACGCAACGATGGGAAATGCACAGAGAAAATACTAGCAGACTGGTATGCAAGAAAATCCATTACAAGACAGAAAATCTACTGAGGGTGTTTTAAGAATCTCACTTATCTCATTTTCACTTTCTTCTGTCACTTAAAAATGAATCAATCTTTGTGAATTTTGTTAAAATTCTTTCCGATTTGCATGTAAGATAATGAGAACTTCAATATACAGAACATAGACAATCAATAGAAAGAACTGTGTTTACAATCAGTTACCCATGAAAATAGACTCTATTAAATGAAAAAAAATGAAGATGTTGCTCATTTTAAATGTAATCTAATGTACCATATGGCACCACTTTTTATCTTATGGCTGCCTTGGGCCCCAGTGTTCCACTGTCTTACATAGTAGGATGACAGTGGGCATAGACTGTTTGCAGAAGATTACTGTCAAGAACTATTACCTGAAGAACTTTCTGAACTGTCATAATACAAATGGGAGAAATTTTCTATTTTATCTATTGACTTCCAAATTTCTTTAACTTAAACTAAAGTTTCTGTTTGAGTTATCGTGTATGAAAGATTCAATTAAGACTTCACTCATGCTCATGCAAACAAGTCTTCACTCATGCTCATGCAACCAATTCTCCACTCATGCTCATGCAACCAAGTCTCCACTCATGGTCATGCAACCAAGTCTTCATTCATGCTCATGCAACCAAGTCTCCACTCATGCTCATGCAACCAAGTCTTCACTCATGCTCATTCAACCAATTCTCTACTCATGCTCATGCAACCAAGTCTTCACTCATGCTCATGCAACCAAGTCTCCACTCATGCTCATGCAACCAATTCTCCACTCATGCTCACGCAACCAAGTCTGCACTCATGCTAATGCAACCAAGTCTGCATTCATGCTCATTCAAACAAGTCTTCACTCATGCAACCAAGTCTTCACTCATGCTCATTCAACCAAGTCTTTACTCATGCTCATGCAACCAAGTCTCCACTCATGCTCATGCAACCAAGTCTTCATTCATGCTCATGCAACCAAGTCTCCACTCATGCTCATGCAACCAAGTCTTCATTCATGCTCATTCAACCAAGTCTTTACTCATGCTCATGCAACCAATTCTCCACTCATGCTCATGCAACCAAATCTCCATTCATGTTCATGCAACCAAGTCTGCACTCATGCTCATGCAACTAAGTCTTCTTCATTCATGCTCATGCAACCAAGTCTGCACTCATGCTCATGCAACCAAGTCTCCACTCATGCTCATGCAACCAAGTCTGACTCCTGCTAAAGAAGTGTTCTATCACTAAAACCTGTAGCTCCCTTAATTTTAAATTATTGAGGTGGGGTAAACATGTAACAAGATACAGGTGTGTAGAGTCTCCTTGCATGAACATTTTGTTTTGCTTTTCTTTCATCGAACACCTGATTTTCTTTCACTTTTATAAGATTGTGGAGTACACACTAACTATCGTTATATAAATAATTATAATCAATGGTTATAAATTTTTACTTTACAATTCCATTTCCGAAGTCTTTATTTACTGACATGAGACTATAACAACTTTTTGTTAGAAGAAAATATTTTGTATTTTTGTTCAGAAAAAGATGCCTCCCAAATATACATAAGTATATTCAAGCCAGATTTGAATATTAAATAAAACAAAAATTTTATTTATATAACATATTATATTATTAAATGTCAATTTATCATACCACATACAGTACTGATTCTTAAACTCACTAACAACACCTATAAATTGTGACACATTTATTTAATTTAAATATCCATACAGTATAATTTCTTTTATCAAAATAAATTAATTAAATTTATTTCCTCTGTTTAAATACATAAGAGTTAAGTTAAATTTCATAGCTGGAATTGTATAAGATGAAAGGGAATCACAGATAATCACTTTACCCTTATATATAAGGCAATAACTTCTTCCATAATGGCCAAAGTATCACAATGTCTAGGAGCTGAATTTATGTCTAATAACATTGTATATAATCAAATTTTAAAAATATGCAATAGGTATCTTTTGCTATGCAAAAATAGATGAAAACAACTGAAAGGAATTGCTGAAAATGCATACTAACCCAATGAACATTTTTATCATTATATTTATAAAAATGTAGCATTTCTTCATATGAAAACAAATATAGATACTCAAGTATCAAGTACAAGGTCATCTACATTTTGTGAAACATTAGTCTTGAATTTATTTTTATGGCACATAGAATTTATTTATTGTTTTTATTGAGCTATATATTTTTCTCCACTTCCTTCCCTTACTCTCCCCTCCCTTTCTACCCTCTTCCATGGTCCCCATGCTCCCAATTTCCTCAAGAGATCTTGATTTTCTTTCTACTTCCCATATAAATTAGATCCATGTATGTCTCTTTTAGAGTCCTCATTGTTGTCTAGGTTCTCTGTGATTGTGAATTGTAGGCTGGTTTTTCTTTGCATTATGTCTAAAAGTCACTTATGAGTGAGTACATATATTTGTCTTTCTGGGTCTGGGTTATCTCACTCACTATGATGTTTTCTAGAACCATCCATTTGCCTGCAAATTTAAGATGCCTTTTTTCTGCTGTGTAATACTCCATTGTGTAAATGTATCACATTTTCTTTATCCATTCTTCGGTTCAGGGGCATTTAGGTTGTTTCCAGGCTCTGGTTATGACAAATAATGCTGCTATGAATATAGTTGAGCAGATGTTCTTGTGGTAAGACTGAACATCCTTTGGGTATATACACAAAAGTGGTATTGTTGGGTCTTGAGGTAGGTTGTTTCCGAATTTTCTGAGAAATCGCCATACTAATATCCAAGGGGCTATACAAGTTTGTATTCCCACCAGCAATGTGGGAGTGTTCCCTTTACACAAAATCCTCTCCAGCATAAGTTGTCATCAGTGTTTCATCTTGGTCATTCTTATAGGTGTAAGATGGAATATCAGAGTCGTTTTGATTTGCATTTCTTTGATGGATAAGGATGTTGAACCTTTATTTGTCTTTTAGCCATTTTAGATTCTTATGTTGAGAGTTCTCTGTTTAAATCTAGATCCCAATTTTTATTGGATTATTTGTCCTTTTGATGACAATTTCTTGAGTTCTTTGTATATTTTGGAGATCAGCCCTCTGTCTGATGCAGGATTGGTGAAGATCTTTTCCCATTTTGTAGGCTGCCATTTTGTCCTGTTGACTGTGTTCTTTGCTTTACAGAAGATTCTCAGTTTCAGGAGATACCATTTATTAATTGTTTCTCTCAGTTTCTGTGATATTGGGGTTATATTTAGGAAGTGATCTCCTGAGCCAATGTGTTCAAGTGTACTTCCTACTTTCTCTTTTATGAGGTTCAGTGTGGTTGGCTTTATGTTGATGTCTTTTGTTGCACTTGAGATTTGCACATGGCAAGAGATATGGATCTATTTTCATTCTTCTACATGTTGATATTCACTTATGACAGCACAATTTGTTTAATATGTTTTCATTTTTCCATTTTATATCTTTTTGCTTGTTTGTCAAAAATCAGGTGTTTGTAGCTGTGTGACTTGATGTCTAGTTCTTTGATTTGCTTCCATTGGTCCTCCTGTCTGTTTTTATCCCAATACCAGGCTGTTTTCAGTACTGTAGCTCTATAGTAGAGTTTGAAGTCAGAGATTGTGATGCCTTCAGAAGATCCTTTGTTGTACAGTATTGTTTTGGCTATCCTGGGTTTTTTGCTTTGCCATCTGAAATTGAGTATTGTTCTTTCAAGTTCTGTGAAGAATTTTGCTGGGATTTGGATGGGCATTAGATTGAATGTGTAGATCGCTTTTACTATGTTAATTCTACCTATCCAAGTACATGAAAGATATTTCCATTTTCTAATGTTAGGAATAATAGTAACACTGAATTTTAAATACGTCCTTTTACTACAAACCTATACAATGTACCTAAAGTATTTTCCTATTTCACTTCCATCATTTATTTCAGAAGGTCTCACTACAACATGTATGTTGAAGATTCAGGAAAACATCATGTTGATGGCTTGGAGGACTAAAGTGCCTTTCACTTCTCCATCACACTAGTCACTCACTGGAAGGTGATCCCCACATGATTTAGCCTTTGAACTCCCATTCTTGTTATCATCATGGAGCACTCTATGTGAAATGAACAAATAGGAGATATTTTCAAATGGATACACTGAAAAGCGACTACGGAGATGAGCCTTCTGAAGGAAAGGTTGTGTATTTTCTATGGGATGGGCTGTTGTCATCATAGAGGCAAAACCAATTAGGTTGTTTTTTGTAAGCAATCCTAATTACACCACTAGTCACACTGCATCAGGTCTCACTCTATACTGCCTTGTTTCATTTAACATATAATACTGCTTCTCTTTCTGCTCTGTTTGAGTTCTCATCTGGTGAACAGATGACATGAAAGCATGCTTGATGTCTACAAACTTGTTTCTAATTCGTCTTCTGAGTCTTCTTTTGGGGGTATGTGTGGCATGTTTGCACACTGTGTGTGTGTGTGTTTGTGTGTGTTTGTGTGTGTGTGTGTGTGTGTGTGTACATGGGCTGTGTGCACATAAGTGAAAGGACAACTTTGACATCCTGTTTGAACCGGAAGCTAAGGTGGCAGCCAGCAACTACAAGATTCCCTCCTGTCTTTATGTTTGACAGCATTGGGATTACAGTGGCAGGAGGCCTTCTCGGCATTTCCATGCATGCTAGGGATTTGATCTCAATTCTGCATACTTGTGCAGCCAGTTCTCTTACTGAGTTTTCTAAGCAGTCCCGAAGTCATTCTTTAGGATGAAACACTTAAGACATATCTTATTCAGTACATCATTAAGGAACATCATTAGGAATCACTTCCTGCATGCTACCTTCTATCCTTTAACTCAGTTTTGATTGAAATCTATTGAATTATATCCCATTATTCTTTCGACTTACATGAAAGCTCACCAAAGAACCTCTTCAAATGAGGTGCTTTCATGGAAATATTTACCACTCTGACAAAGATAAATTTTCATGTTAGAATAGGTACTGAAGATAAAAATGAGCTACAGATTTTTAAAGTAAATTCCTTTATTTTCCACAATTATAGCTTCTGAAAAATGGCACTTCATCTTTTGATTTTAACCAGTTTATCAACAAAAGAGCATCCAGATATATTATACAGTCACTTCTTTTTTATTCCTGCAAGTTTCAGTTAATTGATAGTTCTAAAATAAAAGCAATTGTACATGTTCTGTACTGATACACATTTATAATTTGTTTAAATATATAAAGGCTATATTGTGCCTTCTTAACAATGTAGGTCTCTAAAGCTGCTACCAGATCACCAAACTACATTCCCTCATACAGCACTAGTAGCAATACACATACTCAGGTATAATTTAAAGTCTCCCATTCAGATGACCCAATTTTACCAAAGTCTACTAGGATTAATGTATGAACAAAAGGACTACACATATGCTGTTTCTAGACATGCAATCTTCCCATTCCTGACTCTACCCCTCTTTCTCTGTAGCCATGTGCTCATGTAACCTTGACATTAGCTGATGACATAAAGACAAAAAGAAAGAACCTGAAAGTTTAAATGATGGCCAAATGCATAGTTGGTCCAGGAACTTAGACCACTCCAAAAATATGAGATCAGGAAGATGCATTTATATGCTCCTTAAAAATATTATTACATTTTTTATTTATTACTTTTTATTGGTGTGTGTGTGTGTGTGTGTGTGTGTGTAAGTGTCAGTTCTCTCCTTCTACCATGTGAGCCTCAGGTCATCAACATGGCAGCAAGAATATACACACTGAGCCATCTTACAAGTCACCATATTCTGGCAACTTAGTCTTCACTGCCATACAAGATGTGATAAAACACCATACACCACACAGAGCATGAAATAAATGTCTGTGCCACAAATTAATATTTTATTTTTACATATTTCTAAGAAATTAACCTTGTTTCTGAAGTAGACAACTCAAGTGTTTCATCAAGAGCCATGTTATCTTCAGAGTAAATTGGGAGCATGGGGACCTTCAGGGAGTTTTGAAGGGGAGGGAAGAGGCAGGGAGAGGAGCAGAGAAGAATGTAGAGCTCAATAAAAATCAATTTAGAAGAAGAGTTATGTTATTAGGACTGACCAATTTATAACAAATTTCATTTGATCTTATAATGATGTTAAAATATGGTGGCTTCCTGGGACCAAATTTCTCAGAAGCTAGCCTGCTGCGGGATAATGCTGGAGAGATGCCTCAGAGGTTAAGAGTACTGCTTGCTCTTCCAGAGGTCCTGAGTTCAATTCCCAGCACCCACATGATGACTCACAACCAGCCATATGTAATGAGATCTGGTACCTTCTTCTGGCCTGGAGGCATACATGCAGAAAGAACACAGTATAAATAATAAAGTCAGGACCGTGAGGACCACACTCACCCACTGAGACCATGGCGCTGTTCTAATGGGAGCTCACCAAGGCCA
>LOEQ01001478.1:461864-475641 GCA_001685075.1 Bramus lutescens | reverse complement strand
GGGATGGGAGGGAAATGGGAGGAGGTGGAAATTTTTAATAAAAAAATAAAAAAACAAATGTACATAAAATAAATATAAAAAATAAACAAAAGTAAAAAAATAAAAAATGAAAAAAATAATAAAAAAACAAGTAGTTGGATGTGGTGGCACATGCCTTTAATCCCAGTACTTGGGATCAAGCAGGCTGATCTCTTTGATCAAGGTCAGCCAGGTCTAAAGAGTGAGTTTCAGGTCAGCTAAAGATACACAGAGAAACCCTGTCTCAAAAAACAAAAATTAAAAAATAAAAATAAAAGAAATAAAGTACACACAGAGAAACCCTGTCTGAAAAATCCAAAAATTAAAAAATAAAAATAAAAGAAATAAAGTTTTTAAAAAGCTACATAAAGATAGAAAATACACAGAGAGTCTGGATACTGTGTGTTATTGTGTGTCTTTGACTTGTTTGACTTTTGAGAAAGGAGCAACAGCTGCTAAAAGACATTTGATTATAAATGTTGCTGAATTAATCCAATCTATATATTTTGAAAATGCCTTGACTTCAAAATTTAAGTCAAAATATATGTTACTTTAGAGAAGAGGTTTTGCTTTTGTTTCCACAGGAAATGAGAAGCTGCAGATTCATTCTGGGTTAAGAAAAATAAGGTTTGATCGAGGAAGACCCCCGTGAAAATTCTCCATTGGGAACGGATGGCCCAGATGATCCAAGGTTTTAGAGCACCTCTGTTTTAGTTTCCTCTGAGTTCTAAATCACAGCAGCCTCAAAACTGCTGGCTGAGATGATCCAGCCTCACAGAATACTCCAGTAAGGACTTGACTATAATTGTAAAAATATCAAAGGAAGAAAACTGACACCAAGGCTCAGTTGTTAAGAGCACTTCCATAGGAAGTAGGTTCAATTCCAAGCACCCACAAGGTGGCTCACAAATTCCTTGTAACTCTAGCTCCAGGGAACCTACACCCTCTTTTGGTATTCATGACCAACAGGCAAGCACAGACACACATGTAGGCACAATATCCATAAAATAAAATAAAAACTCTCAAAAAGGAAGAAACACACTACTTTTAAAAAAATCATCACTTTTATAGGTCAAAGAAAAGGCAAAATGGTAAAAAGAAATAGGGAGCTTTATCTCTAATAAGGACTTCTAAAACTCCTGCCATGGAAAACATGGAGAAGCTGTTCTTGAATGAGATCAGTATCATCCTCCTCCTCCTCCTCATCATCATCATCACCACATAAATCTCTAAGGTATATGGGGTATATTTATGTGTGTTTATGACTGTACATGTGTATATGTATGTATATGGGTACATGATGTGTATGTGTGCATGTGTGTAGGTGTATATATGTTTGAGTGTGTATATGTGCATGTGTGTATGTGTATATATGTGAGTGTGTATATGTGTGCATGTGTGTATGTGTATATATGTGAGTGTGTATATATGTGCATGTGTGTATGTTGTCAGTACAATGGAGTAAGAGGTGAACAGGGACACACTGACAGTATAGTACAAACAACCACAAATCAAAGCGCATAATCTGAAAAAAAAGCAACAATTACTTCAAGTTTAAGTAAATAGATGCTCGTGTTGGAAACTCCACATAGAGTCCGGTCTGGAGGGAAATCGTTTTCTAAGTTTTAACGGTCCAGACAGCCAGTGTCCTGACAAATGGAAACAAAGATGGAACAAAATCAAAGGCAATTAAAATACAGATTGGAAAAGAATAGAAAGGTGTGATGTTTCAATGACAGGCCTTGACAACTAACTCAATAAGGATTCTGATAGTCTCAAAAATAATAATCAAAACTAAATAGAGTTTATTAAATACATATGAAAGTTTCAAAGACCATACTCCATAATTTGATTCAACTTACAAAAATGGACCTAATTGGTCTGATAAGGCATACCACCATCTCTCCTCAACAAAATTTGCTGAAAAAAATCATTAAAAGGAGGGCAAAATGAATATGAGAATACAGATTCCACTGTGTTCTGTTACCACAATTACTCTCTATAACATGCTACAGAGCACATGGAATAAAAGTGACATCCTATACTAGTTCTCAGCATACATTTATTGATGTAAAAGTGGATTATGATTGGTGTGAAATTATTTCCCATAGTTTTATACACACATCCAACTCTGATTCTAGTAGATGCTGTGTTATAATGTATAAGTAATCTAGACTCAGTAATAATAATAATAGTAATAATAATAATGGAACAGATGCAATGCCACAGTGGATACAGAATAGCAATAAAAGAAAGTCTAATGTTTAGAAATCTACAAATTCACTGTCAAAATGCTATCAGCAAAAGAATATGAACAGAAATGAAAATGGCATTTAATACACTTTAATATCTTTTTAAAGAGATTAGAAGAATAATTTAAAGTTAAAAATGTAAAAAGATAAAAGAAGCATTTAAAATAAAATCAGAACTAAAACAAGCTTACTATTTCATACATTTCTAGAAAGTTTAGTCGACTGATGTTTTGAGGTGACAGAATGAGAGAAGTTGAGGGCCCTGCCTACACGGGATGGCATCACACAATTCCTAAGGGCCTGAGTGAAACTGTGAAGGAAGAGATGATAGAGAGAGAGAGAGAGAGAGAGAGAGAGAGAGAGAGAATTCTGTTGACTGTGCCCCCTAGGGTTTGAATGCCAGTCTCCTTCAGACATGTTCTTGTCCTTAAGCCTTCAGGCCTGGACTTCTGTGCCTCCCATCGGCTCACTGCCTTTCAAGTTCTCCAACTATACCATAAGGTTTGGTTGGCGCAGCCTGCAAACATACAGATCTCACAGCCTCAATTATCATGAAAGATAATTTGTAACAAACCTCGTGCTTTTATGTGTGTTTCTGTAACAGTCTCTAATACACTTGCACATGTACAAACACACACACCAATATGCATTTAGGATACTACTTAACAATATGTTAAAAAAAACTAATGAGTATATGTTCTTCATGTCAAAGAAGCTAACTTCAGGTTTTGAATTGATGCAAACGGAATGGCTAGGCATGTTTCCACTAAAAAAACTACTCACTTAGCCTCATTTATTAAAGCATTCTGCGATTCTGAAAGTAATAGAACAACTACAGAGCATGTAAGTAGGAGAATAAAAGTATACTATGGTTTATAAAATATGCCAAAATGTAATCAAATTACTCCTTTTTATCTATAATTACATGCAAAAGTAGTACTAACCAGAACAGGTTGCTATTGAAGTGTTAAGTTCTTTACATAGTCTCAAATATCTCATGTCTACATAGATTTATTTATGCAAAAGTATACATATGTGTTTATTGGTAAAAGCAAAATTTCCAATAACAGCAACAATAATTGTCTTTCTTCAGTTGGATTATGAGCTGTTTATATTTTCATCTTTACAACATCATGCATTTTTCCAATTTTCTACAATTGACATACTTTTATTATGAGGAGAAATGATAAAAAAATTATAAGCCTATTCAATTTCATGAACCCCTCTCCACAAAATATTGGAATAAGAATCAATAATTCTGAAAAAGGACCAATTCTAGAGCCGTGAGTTATATTTTAAAACTGCACTAATAGTTTTGTTTCTAAGGAAGTATTTCACGTAGTGACAAAACAAGCCCCTCCAACTTTGTATTTAGAACCTCACTAATTCACAGGGCCACAGGGGTGCGTTCAGAACCAGTGGAAGCTGCACACAGCTCCCGTTTCCTCTTAACATGCCTTTTCCTAGTTAGGGTGGAAACAGGTAGACATGATTCTGAGACCACAATGTAGCACTCGAAGAAAAGAGGTTGCCTAGACCAACTAGACTGCCAGACCAGTTGCTTGCTTGATCTTTTTAAAGCCAGAAATAGCTTATAAATCTGAGTTGCAGACAGAATTGCATGCAAGAATGTAACACATGAAAATTTAGGAACCCCACCTCCACTTACAGAAGAGGAAAGGGAAGAATCTCTTTCCTCAAACCCAACAGTTGTGTTCTTAAATGTTCTCCCTTGTTAAAAAAAAAATAGCATCCTCTAAGCTAGTCCAATGACCAATGGTAGATCTACTTTATAACCCCAGTTATACCCATCACTGTGACAACAAAATGGTATCTATGAAACAAGATATTCCCTTGGAGAATTTTCATGAAAGAAATTAAATAGCAGCAGATGGCATGATATGAGCAAATTTTTTTCTTGATCCTCTTTCAAAAATTATTGAAAGCAAGCACACAATTTAAAAGTGTGTGTGGGGGGGAACAAGTGTTATCAGCCATTAAACCCAAACTGAGTGGATGGCACACACTTGCCTATATTTAAATTATAGGTATTATGAAGCACATGGAACACCCCTGACACACGTTTCACGATAAATACATAAATAAGAAAAGAAGAGCAAATGGCCCTACAGCCCACCAAGACTCACCTATCAGCGCCTCAGACTAGACAGCTGAGTTCAAGCTGTGCTCCATCTCTGAACCATTGCCATCATGATCTGTGAATGTCAGCCTAAATAATTTCCTCATTCTACCTACCCACCAACAAGCCCAGGACCTTTTGAATGTACACCAAAAAATGGCATGCTTCTGCTGTCTGCATACCTTTCCATGCCCACGTTTTCCACAAGAGCTAAAAGAATCTTCCAAAAATATGAAGCAAATCATGTCACTGACCTTTTAAGAATGCTTCAGTGGCTTCCCAGGGCTCCAAGAGTGAAAAGAAAATAGCCTGCAGAATCACTCCCCACGTCCTGGGCTCCTTTCAATATTTGTCCATGCAGAACTCTGAGTTCATCTTTTCTTCTTGCCTTGACACTTCAAACAAGCCTGCCTTTGGAGGATTCAATGCCCCTGACCTCACATTCCCCACTGGTGGAGGGTCTTCCTTTCTGGAGCAAAGTCTCCTCTATGTAGAACTTTTCTTGCATTCATTCCTTAGCTTCAACATTAATTTTCAAGGAGGTTTTCTTTCAGCACTCAAGAAAAAGTAGCTCTTTAGAACTGCTTACTTCAGCCTAGTCTGTTTGGATGCTCACCTTCCTAGACCTGGATGAATGGGGGAGGACCTTGGACTTCCCACAAGGCAGGGAACCCTGACTGCTCTTTGGACTGGAAAGGTGGGGGAGGGGAGGGGGGAGGAGGGGAAATGGGAGGAGGGGAAGAGGTGGAAATTTTTAATAAAGTAAAAAAAAAAGAACTGCTTACTTCACTTCACTCTATTTAATTCATAATGTCTATTACCTGATATTTCCAGGCTCACAGTACAGTTTCATTAATATTGGAGAATGTGACTTCCTTGCTCAAAGTTTTGAATCCATGTCAATAACTGTACAAATTAAATCTGCAATAATTACTTTTATTGAAAATTATTTCCCTATAAAGCGTATTCTGATTAAGCTTTCCCCTCACCATATCTTTCCGATTCCTCCCAACTCCCCTCCCATGAGGATTCATAGCCTTTCAGTCTCTTCTTAAAA
This sequence comes from Bramus lutescens, assembly GCA_001685075.1. Classification (NCBI taxonomy): domain Eukaryota; kingdom Metazoa; phylum Chordata; class Mammalia; order Rodentia; family Cricetidae; genus Bramus; species Bramus lutescens. The sequence continues at coordinate 470,174 of LOEQ01001478.1, read as the reverse complement.
AATAAACAGAAAAAAATAATAATAATAGTAATAAAATAAGATTTAAAAGCAAAGAAGAAAAAGAGGCAAAAAAACTGTACAAGAAGCACAAACAAATATTGACCAACAACACACATTTGCGCACACAAGAATCCCATGCAGATACAAAACAGGAAGCCATAATGTATATGCAAGGGACCTGTAAGGTAACAACACCACCAACAAAAACCCCTGACTTAACATTGTGAGATAAAGAACACCCACAGCTGCCAGAGATGCCATTGGGTTTGTTTTGTGTTGCCTGTCTACTCCTGGGCATGGGGCCTACCCAAGGTTTGTTTCACTTGGAGAAAACTAATTTTTGATTTCCAAGTGGCTATCAGTTGGAGATAGTTTCTAGATTCATTTGCAAGTGGCTACCAGTTGGAGATAGTTTCTGAGTTAGGGATGGAGCTGTATGTTCACCTCTCTTTTCAGCTCTAGGAAACCTAGAGCTAATGCAAGTCCTGTGTTTGCTCTGTGCATGCTGCCATGGCCTTGCCCTCTCTGAGTTCTTGTGTGTGCCAGTCCTGTTGTGTCTAGGCCTTGTTTCCTCAGTGTGCTCCATTCCCTCTGGCTTCTATATTCTTTCTGTGTCTTCCACAGGGTTTCCTAAGTTTTCCATTTGGGAGCCCTCAACAGCCTTGGGAAAAGGCTAGGTTGTTTGGAGATCCCATGGCCCATGGGACCTTGGCCAAGAATTTGATTATGTGCAACCCATTCCTGGAACTGAAAGCTTTATTTGGAGATATAAGTTGCCCAACTGGAGCTCTGTATTCTCATTATTTAGTGACTTCATTTTGATTGCCTTCATATATGAGTATATTTTAGGACACTTCTCTTGATAGGGTTTCTATAAGACCCCTCAAATGGTCCATTTCTATCTGATCAAATGTTCAAGCACTTAACATGTATTTACATCACTGAAACAGGTAAATATTTTCCATTCCAGGTGCCTAATTCAAGAGTAACTATTGAAAGGCACTAGTTAACAGGGTTAAACTTAAATAAAGTTATCTGGAAAAACAAACTTTAAAAAGAACAAAATACATAAGAGCTAACATTTGTCAATTACTAATTGTTTACATGTTATATATGGAATTTAACTCTCACAATATCTTATAAGCATAGCAGCCTCAAAATTACACAGGAAAAAATACACATCTTGAAAATACCAAACTCCCACATCCAGAATGTGACAGCAGCAATATTTTTCATTCTTTGATAGGAATACTTACTTCATACAAATCCAAATGTCTTCTCCACATTCTAAGACTCAAGTAGGTGATGACTCTTGGAGAAACTGAGCTTCATTGAAATGGAAATCAAATTTCTGCTGGCTAGTTTACACATTACTAGAAGGTTCTATGCACATTAGTGGAGAATAAATCTAAGCATCAATTAGCTGTGAACTCTACATGGTACATTAATGACTGGGCTGTCAAGAGATAACATTCCCCCAATGCAATAGAGGCTTGAACATCATGGGAGTAACCCACGATTATCTTACTGGATTTAAAGTAAGCTCCACAAGATAACACCCATATGTGGCATAACTATCAGACTAAGAAACTACAGTTAGACAGGTAAGGCCCTTGGAGATAACCTAATAATATTATTCTGTTAAAGGGACATATTATTTATACAACTCCTACTGACATTAATCTAACCACTAACTACGGCCTCCATCAATCATAATCAAAGATATTTCTGTTCGAAATAGATGATGATCACTGGTGAGGCCCATAACCGACTAAGGTGCAGAGAATAAGAGCCTGTAGGTATTTCAAACCTAAGGGGACATATAGAAACTGCATCCCAGCCGCTCCACTTCAAAGGCTTAGTGATCACTGTAGAATGGCAGAAAGGCTGTAAGAGATAGTGGATGACTACAAGAAAACTGTCTCTTCTGGACACAGCAGGGGAGCTGCACGTATGCAGAGTGGTTACAATATGCACAGACCTATGAAAGCTCAAGCCAGATCAAATCCCAATATCAGGGGAGTTGAGCGTGAAGTCCCACCTCTCTATGAGGAATTCTTGGCAACTGGTAGCTGCTGGGAGAGCATGGATCAGTTTTCTCCCAGTGTGTTACCCCTAATAAGTTGATAGTGCTTGAAGAAGTCCACAGCACAAACTGGACTTGATGAGAATAAAAGGGGGGGGGAAGTTGAGTGAGAGAGGGAGGGAACAGATCAGGGAAGACTTGGGTAAGGGCAGATAAATATGATCACATCTCATTACAGGAAGGCCTGAGACTAAACATTTTCCTATCTTTTTTTAATTTTTGAAACCATATTATTTTACATACCAATCCCATTTCCCTCTCCCACTTCCCCACCTTCTCCCCACCCCACTCCCAATCCACTCCTCTGAAAGAATCAGGCCTACCATGGAAAGTCAACAAAGTCTGTCATCCCTTGAGGCAGGACTAAGTCCTCCCCCTTGTATTTAGGCTGAGCAAAGTGATCCTCCACAGGAAATGGGTTCCAAAGAGCCATTTATCCCAGTTCATGCACTAGGGATAAATACTAGTTCCACTACTAGTGGCCTCACAACCTGCCCATGCCACATAACTGTCACCCAGATTCAGAGGGCCTAATTCACTTTCATAGAATGACAGACAGGGACCTGTCATTCCAGGATCAATGAGTTTCCACTAGCTCAGGTCAACTTTCTATGGGTAACCCCATCATGGTCTTGGTTGGTCCCCTTTGCTCATAATATTGCTTCACTCATAGAGAGGCTAACCATTTTTTTAAAAGTCCAAATCATATAGAGTTCTATAACTTCTGGTTATCTTATGAGAATTTCCCTATCTACTATCCTTGAAATGGGAACAAATCTATATTCAAAGCTGCTCTTTATTTTCCTGTTGTGGTGGTCATTCCAAAGCACTGACCTCTTCTCGAAAGCAACCACAAAGTTGAGGGTGGCATGAAGAGAGGGAAAATGCTGTCAGAAAGGAGCCCATGCCCAGCTTCTGACAACAGAAAAAGTATTGATGATGCCATTTCTGAGAAACAGACATGAATATAAATTTCTTAAATATGACCCTTTCAATGCAGATCAAAACACTTTATAGAGCTTTTATTTAGTGGTGGTGGTTTTATGTGTTTAAAATTCCTTCTACAATACAAATTGTAATGAAGATGGTCTTATGATTTATGAAGTAATGATTGGGGTGTTAAAGGATGAAGATGAGAATAAACACATTCTGTTATTTAATACAATTAAAAATAAAGTTGCAAAACTATAATAAATACGTCTAGGTGGCATAATACACTTCTGGGTCTATAATCTTTCACAGGTTTCACAGCTGTAAGGAGATAATACACAATGCAATAACTCCAGCAGAAGTGGATCACTTTCCTTCTTGAACACACTGAGCACATGCTGTTAAGAGGTCAATTAAGGTGGAGGACAGAACTAGTATGACCTACTTAATGGATACAGTGTCACTGCCATCGATGGGAAACGCTGGAAAATTTTTTTTCCCAAAGTGTTCTTTTTCCTTGGTTTAGAAGCTTAAAACATCTTCATTAGGGTTCTATATTTGAATAATCTTACTCTTCAGGATTGCCATTCCTTTGATGTTTGTAGACTTAAAGATGACGCAGGGAATATCCTTTTATTTGGAGAATGAATATTCTCTTTGCTAAAACATTGTAATTGATTTAGTTGCTCTCTTCTTAAACATACTTTTTCCTTTCCTTTATAAATATTTGCCATCACAAAAGTACAAAAAGGAAACAATGAGATGTATTATGTAATCATCCTTTTTAGTATCATGCCAAGCTTTGAGTAATAGTGTTTACATGTGAAATATTTCTACAGAAAATTTGCATGATCTTAAATAATGAAACCGAGGGGTGACTTGGAGATTAGCTCTCCTCCTTTCAACTACATACAAACTGACTAAAAGTAAAGACAGGCACCTGCTAATAGTTGTAAATCTTGACTATTCTCTCTCCTATCACAACTGCCTATTCACAGTAATCAACCCAATGGTCTTACTTCCAAACCATGCATGCTCTACTGAAAACTAATTCTACTGGGGACTGTATCTTAATCATAATTAGGAGAAAAAGATTGATTTTCATTTGAGCATTCAAAAATACAGCACTTTTGATAAAGAATGTAAATAAGTTTTTTTTTAAGTGCTAGAACATTAATGGTGAATGAGTATAAAATGATGCTCCTGCCAAAATCTTCAAAAATACAACCTACAATTCAGCGCTGCTCCTAGATACATGAGTTTAGGGTTGACCACTTGGCACTGGTATCCTCTCAGAGGGTTTCTTCCTGGAGAAGACTGTATATCCTTCTCTTAGGAGCCTCTAGCTCTTTGTCTAGGGATGGAACCACAAGAGAATTTCTCCATCCACACTAGGATATCAACTGGTGTCGTCACTGTGCAGGTCTTGTTTAGACATTCATGTTGTTAAGATTTCACGGTGCAGCTCCCTGTCATATACATAAAAGACAACATCTCACAGCAGATGTAAAGTTTTCTGTTCTTACAGTCTTTATAACCATTCTTTGGAGTTGTTCTACGAATTAGAGTATCTCTGAACACCCCACAGTCAGTTGCTCAAATTTCAAGAAGACTGTAGAGCAGGAAGAAAGGGGTTAGGGTGGAGTGAACCTAGAGAAAGCTTCTGAGAAAGGAAATGTTTAAGCTAAAACTTCAGTGATGGGGTGGAGGTAAGAAAATGCTTGATATAAACTTGTACACTTTGAAATACTATGATACAATGCAGAAATTACCTACAATTAGCAATGGGAAGTATTTTTGAGTACCTACTCATATACCAACCACACTACAATATGAATTTAATATGATAATATTGAAAAATAACAACTTTTACATTTTTATGAAGAAAGTTTTGGAAGAATTATGAAACGTTTGTAAATATCTTGGATGAGCTGATTCCTAAGACATGACTCTTAACTGCTAACTAATATACTGGTTTTCTTAAGTCTAGTGAGAAAGCAGCACATGTCTGTATTATCATCGTACCCACACTGTAGAATCACTTGTACCTACAGGTACAAGCAAAAGACCAGCTCAAGCACCATAGTGAGGCTTTGCTTCAAAAAAAATTAAATACAATAAAAATTCAAATTACAAAGTAAAGTGGCAAAAGAAATGATATCAAATTTCTGGTTTAATATATTTCAGAGTAACATGACTTGTTCGTAAAGACATAATCACCATGGACAGGTTTCAAGACAAGATACAGACAGGGCACTGTAATATACAACAAAGAAAGCATCATGAAAATCAGTGGAGATGAATGAAAGGCACATAATGTGAGGAGATGTTCGGGAGTTAGAATAAAAATATGCACCTGCAAAGGTGAGAACAGCGAAAGTGACAACTGAGACGTCAGCCTAGCTCTGGGAACAAGGTACATTGGAGCTTGTAGGAAATTTGGGATAGGAATGAGACATTCCTATGGCAACTATGCAAAATCCTCAAAATTAGGAAAGGGAATGACAAAAAGTGAAATAAAAATTCCTGAAATGAAATTTTAAAAGGAGAAACAAAGAAAGTCAGAGGGTACGGCGACCAAAGTCATCAGGCTGCTACAGCTCAAGCTAGAAAATAATTTCTGTTTCGGCTCAGAGCCCCTTGTTCAGTGAAGTTTCCCATCAGTGTTAGTGTTTTAAAGTATTTTACCAGCCTGTGCCAACAGTATATTAGAATGGGTTTCAGGACATCATACTCGCCTGCACTCCCTTTTGACCAGGTTCACCATTCATTACACTGCTCCTCCCTCTCCTATAGATCCTCTTCCCTTCCCACGCAGCCCTCCTTTACTCTTCTGCTTCAGGTCTCGCCCCTGTTTATGTAAACACAAGACAGCTGCTCTTGCTTTTCAAGGTATGACCACAGAATACATGAGACTGTTGCCAATTAAGTTTAATTAGGGTTGCCTACAGGAGAATGAGTGAAGGGTTGGAAGCCACAGTGTTGATCGTTTAAGTGCGGCCATGCCCCTGAAGAAAATGTCTCTCCCTCCACCATCATTTAGTATGAACAGTACGCAGTCAAGTCCTCCCTGGGACATGAGAAAGAGCTCCTTAGAAGCTCCAGGATCTCTGGGAAGAGGATATGTGTGGGTGGATAATGAATGAGACAGGATGGAGATTTTAAAGTGTTTGTAACTCTTTGAAAAAAAAAAAGTATGCCAAGCACAAGAGAAATCCAGAGGGAAAAGGCATGTGAGGGTACAATTTAATGGGAAATGGAAACATTCAGTCTAAATAAATAAATAAATAAATAAATAAATAAATAAATAAATAAATAGTAGAAGGTGTAGCACTAAAGAAATAAAGGCCTGGAGCAAGATTAATGAAGAACTTTCTATGACTGAAAGACAGAACTGGTAGAAATAGTCCAATAGGGGAAATGGGAAAAAGGGGCTGGGGGGACAGGGGTTTCTGAGGAAAGAAGAGGGAAGTTAATACAGAAGAAGATGGGTAAAGGGGAATGACTGGATAAAATTGATCTGATGGGGCAATAAGAAAAGGTGGATTCTCCTTAGGGAGACATGGTAACTTACATGAATGACTGAATAGGCCAAAAGGGATCATTCTGTTAACTATTGACACCTAGAAAGAATAAAATTCTATAATATATATGTTATATACATATCTTATGTACATGTTTTATGAAAAAGCCTTTACATTAAGGTTCTGAGTTGACAGTAATCCCTCCAAGAGACAAAGGTCAACTAACAAAAACCCTAATGCCAGAAATAAGAAACCCTTTTTCAAGGCATTAGAAATGGTTTTCTATGAGACTCTCAAAACATCCAGCCCATTCATTGCTTTTTTGCACTATTGTCTTTCCTTCTTTCTTTCTTCCTTCCTTCTTTCTTTTCTCCCCTGAAGCAGTATGTACATCTCTATTACTGAAGACATGATGTATTTCTAAAACAAGGCCCAGAGACCCCTAAGCTGGAACTGACCTGAATGCCCCCTCCCTCAGGATTAGTTATCAAGGTAACCCAGAAGCTTCTGAAAGAGAAAAGCAATCAAAAGTACCACCCAGCTCTAATGCTTATGAACACATTAAGGATCAGTAAGACATGGTAACCCTACTAGTGCAGTAATGGCACACATACCTAGGCAATAACCAACTTTCTTCTATGGACTTAAGTCACACTCAACAAGAAAGAAATCCTGCCTGCAACTGGAACCTAGCTAATCATTTGGTACTCTTGATGTCATGGTTGTTGGAGGAAAATGGGCAGCCACTAATTTACTGGACCAACATCATCATTAACAACAACATGTAAACATTTGTCCTTAATTAAGTGTAGTCTTCAGCCTCTTCAAGAACACCTGTCTTTACAACAGCTGTTGTAGACATAAAACCACAACCAATCAAACTTCCAAGCTGTGGAGCCCAGTTCCACTGGATACATTTACAATACCACATTTAAGGCTCAGGGAACACTTGAGAAGAGCAGGTGGAGTGATCATTAGAGTTGGAGCTTCTGGGATGTTGCTGTGTGACTGTGTCTCCTAGTAACACCAGAAGCTGTGCTATAAAGTCTCACCAGCACGACTGTACAAAATGAACCGAACAAGGAGAACACTAACAAACATGCCAAACTCAATGGGGAAATGGCCAGGGGGTTTCAATCCTGAACAAAGAACTGCAGGCAATTGAGAAAACTGGGAGATGTGGCCCTGCCCAGGGTAGATCACAACAATTGGTTGTCCAGTACCAAACAGTCAACCATGAAAACATACACACAGATTAAATTTGGAATATACAAATGCATAGATGTACATAATAACAATTGATGAAACAGGACCACAAATTTGAAGGCAAATAGAAAGATGGATACAGAAGGGCTTGGACGGGGGAGGAAGGAAAGGAAAGAGACACTGTGGTTAAATTAGAGTCTAAAAAATAGACAAACAAACAATAAAAGGGGGAATTCTATCTAGCCAGGTTGTCTGTAGGGGAAAGTCATTTCCATATACTAATTCCATGCCATGGGTTTACTCTACAGCATCCACAAACCATTCACAGTCCTCTGATAGCGTAAGATAGTCTGGTTCACTGAACACAAAAGATCCTAGAGAACCTAAATAAGAAGGTGAACCCAAAGAAAAACATATATTTCTCCCCCTGGATTTTGGAAGTTGACAAGGTCGTCGGGCAAAAGTTGGGAGCAGGGGGGTGGGAGTGGATTGGGGGGAAGGGGAGAGGGTGAGAGAGAAGGGAGAAGGGGATGATTGGGGAGAGCTTGGGGGAATGGGATAATT
>LOEQ01001478.1:446235-458900 GCA_001685075.1 Bramus lutescens | reverse complement strand
CCCCCCCTTGAGTGCTCCCGAGCGCTGGAAAACTTTTATACTATTTATTGCTATAAAAAATCAGGATGAAATGACTAAAATTTCTAAGTGACTGCTTCCATAAACGATAAAATGGTCAGGTTCACATCAAGCTATAATACCTATTGACAACTTTGGGAGATTTTAAAGAATACCTTTGTTGTTGTTTAAAAATGTCCCAGTACTTACTTTGCTCGATAGAAAAATTCATTTAGCAAGATTTTTAAAATCAGATTAAATTGCATAAGTAATTTTGGAGACCAGATGACAATAAAAATGCAGTAAAGCCTCAGCAAAAAGCCGAGACAATTAGCCAGGATATTGCTGTGTAAAATTTTAATAATGAAAGTTTGGTGCAATGGCTGAACTTAATTGTTTCCTATAACCAATTAACTTCTAGGGGGCTGAGATTCAGTAAGCCCACCTTTTATTTCTAAAGACAAACAGATATCTATGTTTTAAATGTTAAATATATCCTAATTTTTCTGCATGTTACATTTTTAAAAGTTTCCCTTATTTCAAGCATGTTCTCTCTCCCAGGTCTTTGCATTTTTCATTCACTTTATTCTGAATTTCCTGCTCCTGGGTATCCACAGTTTCTGCACCCCTGATGCAGGATGTATTTAAATGTCACAGGTACCACATGCTTTGACTACTCTGAATGCAACTGACCCTCCCTGCTTTCAAGCATCTCAATATGCTGTAAATTAGTTTATGGTGTCTTTTTGGAATAGAATCTTGTTTCAGCAAAAGCAGTGACTTGGTTTTGCTCACTAGCCACAACTCCCATAACTGGAGTTTAACAGTAAAAGAAAGAAAATCTATGGAATGAGCTAATGTTACATTTTAAAATCTAGAGGTGAAAACATGGTTTGTTGACTTCAGGAGCAACGGAGTTGGGAAAATTGAATTTCCCTTTGTGAATTATCCATATTGTCTTGACTGTTTATTTTCACTGCAGTATTCCAACATTGGATCCTGCTAGTTTCTGGGACTCTTATATGATTTAAAATGTGCAGGAAAAACTAGATACAGCCTCTAAAATATAGCTACCCTTTAATTTATCATTCTTCAACCAATAGGACCAAAAATATCATTCAATATAAAGGAAAAGATGACCTACCCTAGGAAAAATTCTATCTTTAAAAGATTACAGGTTCTCTGATATTTTACTCTTTAGACTAAGCCAAAGTTGTGTAAACCATAGAGGCACATCAAATAAAGATGAAAACTACCATTTATTTACTAAATATATATTTATGACAATAATCTGATTGCACATTTAACTAGTTTTTGTTGTTAGGGAAAAAGAAATCAGAAAACAGTCCTGGACAATAGATCCTGTTGTCACAGGCTGTCAAAAGAAGAATGGAGGCCAAATCCTGAAGATGATCAGAGAATGTCTCCATCAGCACACTTCAGCATTGTTCCCAGAGTAGTCTGTGGGCACAGGCCCACAGGTTCTAAGTCCAGAGAAACATCAGCTTTTGTCCCTAGCCATTTATGTCCCCTATTATCTAATTTTCTAGGACAAGTGGAAAGTTCTTAGATATTTTCATAAGAATAAAGTGGTACAAATTGATAGTTTGTCTGAAAATGACAAAGAAAAGGGATGGAGTGGGAATAGTTAAAACTGAGTCCAGAATAAGTTATTGTTACAGTTTTATCTGGGTCACTGCTGACAGAATTCACACTGACCAAAATGCAGCAGTTCAGTTATAAAGGTAAAACCTCTATGATTTCATTTATTCTTTGTTCAATGCTTGGTTGTTCAAAATAATGTGTCACTATGAATATCAGACTGACCTGGCAATTATTCCACAGTCCAGGCTGGACTTCGGCTCACTGTGTTCCTGTCTCTGTATTTCTAGCACAGCAATTTGAGGGTCACCTCATCTAATTCATGTTATCCACTGTTAGGACACACACCCAACCCAGAAACATCTCCTTCCCTGCCCCTCACAATCCTGAAGTTCTATGGATCTCTGGCATTTTCTCAAAAGATGCATCATCAGCTATACACATACTCACTTTTAAAGATTTGCTCTGAGTATTGTGAGCTCATAACTCCAGAATCCCACAACAGGAGTAAGAAAAGATGGGGACACTTTGTGATGGAGCTATCCAATAAATCAACTATGCATTGACCACCGGCTGTGTGCTTTCCTGGATGCTCTCAGAAAATACATGTCGAATAACATTCTGTATTTATCTGATGAAGATTTTACCCTATAATAAGAGGGGGAAATGCCAGCAATAACACCAACTTAGTTCATACTGGGGAAAGATAAAACATGTACTGTCATTAAAAGTAAAAAGTAATCTAAAGGTTCAAGACTTTAGAAGAAAATATTGTAATGCAAGAAGGAATCATAGGAAGTGAACAGACTCCCGGCGTGGGCATTAAACACAGAAAGAACCATGTGAGAAAGAACAGAGCGGGGATGAAAACACAAGAATAAAACAAGTTCTATTTAGGAATCACAGAGGATAAATGGCAGAATACCAGGAAACAGACTACCAGGAACAGAATACCAGGAACTCACACTGTAGTGACACATGGGTGTGAAAGATTTAATCCTTGACTCAACAGACAAAAACAAGCATTAGAGAAATTGTGAACTGCATGCCACCATGTAGGATTCTGGGAATGAAGAGACAAGGAGTCCAGATAAACATCAGCATGGGTCTGGAATAAGGCACTGATGACAAAAATATGAAATACCAATACATTTCAGGGTAGAAAACTTGATTCATCATCTCTCTGTGAATGTTAGAGGGCATTTTAATGACATCGCTTAGATACTGAGGTTCAGTGACATGGGAGTGGTGGTGGCAGGTGTTAGTAGGCAAATTAGCAAGCACACTATGCATTTTATAGCATTCTATCCTCACTCTACAAAAAATAAACAATTCTACACCTTTGATGAGGAAATTGATATTAAGAGAAAACAGGCAACTTGAAGTGCAGTGGAGGGCTGAAACCCACACAGGCTCTATCTACACTGAAGGCCTCAGATTACAGTACAGCCTCTAGAAGCATGGGGTTGGGTGGAAAGAGTAACAGCAGGAGTCGTAATAATTAATATATATTTTTATTTACATGCTATAACAAGATAAGTAGACTTATGACAGGCATCAATTTATCATATGTGTGGATTTTTATTCTCTCCTCGTTTCATGATTTTCTCCTTGTTTTTTTTAACAAACTGTTAAGTGACAAGGATATAGTCGGTGCACATCAGGTATCAAAGCAAATTAAAAGGCAATTAGATCAGAGGAAAATTTAATAAGAGATATGAAATGTGAATATCATTCATTTCCTAATTTAGGATGTCAAGAAAAATTCAGAGGAATGAAAAAGGTTACCTCTCACATCATGGACAGGTTCCTAGCCATAAGGACAATGAGAAAAATTATTGCATATTTAGTAGAAGGTTAGCCAACAGAATTAGAGGGACAGCTACTAAGAATAAGTTATACAGGGACAGAATCTGAGAGCTCAGTATGGTTCCCACATTGTAGTTTTGAGGATGAAATGATGGTCTGTCTTTAAAACTTCCCATCCTCTTCTATCAGTACACCTTTGGAGCTGTAAACTAATGCGACATTGTATCATGGCGCTTCATAAATTCCTTCCTGAACACATGAATAAAACATTTTACATTACTGACCTTTATAGGTTGAATTAATTTTGGACACACATACAATATAATATCAGACCCTGAACAGATATTTATAAAGCTGTGCTCCTGACCTCTAAGAAATGCTATTGAAATGAAATAGACTCTCTCTTATTTGTTTCTGGCTTCAGTTTACATTTGCTTTGCTTCTTTGGGTTATGATTTATTCAAAGTATTTATTAAAAGTAGACAGAAGTCTTATAGGCCCTGGTGGTAATTGTAAACTGAGCAAGTATATGAAAATCATCATCTGTCTGAGCTAATTTAATAGGCACAAGAGGAAGGAGGATGCTGGAAGAAAACAGACCTGGGAATCCATCAGTGTAGATCCACAATTACTCCTCTGAGCATTGCTCTCCCTACACCACACACCTCTGGAACCACCCACCTGGCTACGCCAGGAGTAAGCAAGCATTGGCACACTCCAGGAACCCCAAATAGCTGTTATTTGGGGAAATGTCACCTGAAAGGGACAATCCTCGTTGGGCCGAATTAGAAACATTTAGTGGAAAAAAATTGTGAGAGGGAAGTGAGTTGGGGATGGAAAGGAGAGAGGTAGTTTCGTGAGCAGAAACTTCAGGAAGTTTAATAGAAATTAATTTCGAGGACACACCTTGTACTATAAAGGTTTTAAAAAGAGAGAAAAAACAATATTTGTTTGTTGGGNTTTGGGTAGGCAGGTCTGAGTGAAATTGAGAGTGGGAGTAAATATGAACAAAATACGTTATATAAAATTCTCACTGTTATAAAAATTTTTTTCTAAAAAGTAAGCAAAAAATTTTTCATGTGATGATGCAATTGGTTTTCAATCAAATCCATGACCTGAGCCTTTTACTCTTTCTAGAGGTTATATACCTGGGGGGTCTTTCATTTTCATGAAAATTTGCAGCACGAAGACATGATACAGATACAGTTTTGTTAGAATAAGTGTCTCTCCAGCTCAGCTCATGGGTATGGAAACACTGTTGATATCTAGTAACATTCTTGAGACCAAATACCATCTAATGATCATCTTGCCTCACATGATTACAGAGAGATATAGTTAAAATATTATAATTTACCTTAAAACACCAACAAATCCAACCATCTTAGCATTTCAGGTCCTTGGGATCATTCCTATCACTTATACCTCTTGTCCAGCCCAGATCATAACACCCATTGCTTTACAAAATTTACTATATTGACCTCAAGTGCATCCACAATTCTGAACCATCACAAATATGAAATAATTTCCTGCTCATTGCTTTTACAGAGTGGCCCAACGTGTCTCCATTTTTTTGACGCATATGGTCAGACTTGAGGTCCTTTAGTACTGATTCTTGACCAAGCTCTGCCACCAGAAGGAGAACTCTTTAGAGAGGTTCGTGAGCATTTTAACTTCAAGGAAAACTAGCCTGAATGCCTCTGTACCTCTATGTTTTAAAAATCATTCTCCCTTGTATATTAAAAGATATTTTCAAAAAAGGTGGTTGAGTATGCAATATGTGGAAATACATACAAATTCCTTTCTTCTCAGGAAAGGACAGTATGTTCCCTCTGTTTCACGTCTCCGGATATACTCTAAAAACTGCACAGGAAACAACACATTCATACTCTCTGTCCAAGTCATCAGACAATGCTGCCATGTTCTTATTTATCAGGTTAGCCTTGTCAGGGCAAAAATCTGTGCCATTCTCATTCTTCGAATACAATAGTTCAGACACAGGGACAACTGACTATATTTGAAAGAGAGGGGTTAAATTAAATAGCAAAAGCAGAAGTTTTATTCCTGTGGTCCATTGAAGTAGCCTAAGAATTATGACATGTACTTACTCATAAGTGGTTTTTAAACATAAAGCAAAGAAAACCAGCCCACAAATCACAATCCCAGAGAACCTAAACAATGAGGACCCTAAAAAAGACATACGTAGATCTAATCTACATGGGAAGTAAAAAAAGACAAGATCTCCTGAGTAAATAGGGAATACAGGGACCTTGGGAGAGGGATAAAGGGGAAGGGGGAGGCAGGGAGGGGAGCAGAGAAATGTAGAGCTCAACAAAAATCAATAAAAATTAAAAAACAAAAAAGAATACAACTGATAGTTCTGTGCTTCAGTACCCACGCCCACGGTCTCTTGCCCTAAGACACTTGTTGTTTAAACTGATCTGTGTCGAACCTCCAAACAAAGCTGTATTGGTAAAGACTTAAGTATTTTGTCCTAGTTACATTAACATTTGAACATTCAAAATATCTTATCATGTAAAAGTTTATTATAAGGATTCCCGAGGCAAGGTAATATGGGCTGGTTCTATAAACATTTTCATCTGCTTAGTCTTCTGCAAACGTGAAACCATTTGAAATGAGCATCAGTAAGTGAATGTAATCTTTAACAATGAATTTTTAAAATTCGTGCTGTTACGAAGCACTGAAACGGTTTTGTGGTTTGTGTTTTCTGGAATTGCAACTGCACATGCTTAGAGTTCCTCCGGCGCCAATATGGATGGACAAACAAATGCTTCATACATCAAAAAGTTCCTGAATTCACTGTCCAAAACAGTAAATCTCTCAATCACAGACTCACTTTGTGTGGTCACATATAAATGGCTTAGATTTCTTATTTTTAGAGCTCCTCTGAGCTCCCGTTATAGCCCACTTTCCAGACAGCATATGCAAACAGGTACTGGGCATTTTCATGGCCTGAGATTACATAATTTTCCTGAATAATTACTATAATCTATTATACCCCTCCAACAAATATAAAGATCAAAAGCATTATATTTCAATCAAAAAGAATAAACAATTAGAAATAAGATATTAAGCCTATACATGATAGTTGAAGAAAAAGAAAAGCAGGGAGGTTCAGTTGTTATTGTTTCAATTACTTGCTTCCTTGATTATTTTACATGAAATTTTCCTATTGTCTATGTGACAAATCTTACCAGAACTAAAATGACACTAAAAGACATTAACTCCGTCACTTCAGGTGACAACAGGGAGAAGTGCCTGGGCTCCCACAAGGCTGTCATGATGCCAGAACCTTTGTGCTGGATCAGTAGAGTGTATTGGAGACACGGCTAGTCCGTAAATACCTGAAAGTACTCAGTCCTTCCAACTCCTTCAGTTCCTGCTCAAATTGTTAATTCAGCATTGTAATTTGCATGCCAGGCACCCCGACCCAAGATTCTATTCATTGATAATTTTTCCAAAAGGAACTGAAGTTCATGACTTGACTCTGTAATATAGAGTAAATCCATGAAAAGCAGAACGTTCCTTGCCAATGGGTACTCTTGATAATTTTCAGGGCGTTAAACTACAATCCAAAGGTCATTTTATTAAACAATTAGGATAGAAATAAGCATAAATATATATGTTTTAATTCTCATAGGTAATATAAGACTGAGTGTTAACCATAAATGAACTTCTCATTATATTATCAGGCTAAGTTAACAGAAACATTTTTATTATATCTGTGTTATGAGGATTATTAGATCACACAGTTTGGGGAAAACCATCTTTAATTCACAACTACTCATTAGTCTTCTACACCTGGGAGCAATGGAAGATGGTTTTACTGAGAGAATAAAAGAAACAAACCATATATTTTAACAACTTATTATGTTATGGCAAGTTCAAAATAATCATATAGGCATCACTTTAACAATCATTCCTAATCTGGTATGTCTAACTAACAGATCATAAGAAATTGAAAAATCATGAAAAATATCATCAGAGCTTACAATGCCCTTCATTGAAAAACTTTAAAATGGTGTAACCCTGATAATTGCTAAAAAATGAATTTACACCCTGCAGGGTAGAAGTAATAAGACCAAACTATAATTCCTCAAAACACAGCCATCATGTTAATAGCTCCACCATAAGTCTAAACGATGCAATTAATTCCCTGGCATTTATGCAAGTTTTCTACGGTGAATCCATGTGAACTCAGACATCATCAGGCAATATTTATGTGCTGGGTACACAAATAGACTTGTCACTCACAAACTGCCTTCTTAATGCAAAAACACCAGCATATCTGTCTCATTTACATTAGCCTCAGACATGGCACGTGCCACACATAAGGGTGGCTGACTTGAGACTTCAGGAATGGTAGCTGCCCTGAAACAGCCTGGCCAAAAAAAAAAAAATTGTGGCAAACCTGGTATTCTGATAAATATGGAGATACCCAACCGCAAGGAATCTGTGATAGATAATTCTGTTTTTACACATTATTTCCAGGTCATTTTGCAATAGTCAAAGTCCTCTAAAACTGGCATTTATATAAAAACATAAGTTTAAGTGTTCTCTATTTAAACTAGTTTCCAGAATCTTCAGGAAACAAGATGTGACCTTGGCAGCATTTTGCATGTGCCACCCTATTTTTAAATGTCAGACTTAAAACATCCAAGAATATTTCATAATGTTTCTCCCAGCCATATGTATTGTGATAGAATAATATCTGTTCACACTATTTTAATTTGTAAGGATTAAACATGAAACCCCTTTAAGAAAATTCATAAATGCAGGAAATTGAAAGATCATGCTATGACTTGATAAATAAGGATCTTAGACTTAAAACAAAATTGTCACAATATATTACATTTTATTATAGAAATGAATGCACAGATGCTACTTCCTTGTATAATATTTTATGACATCCCAAACTCAACAACTTAACTGACTTCGATAATTGACTTTACAGCCAAGCTTTCATAGGTGTTTTAGGCTAGCAGTGGTCCTAAAGCAGGACTATGGATGGTCCACTCCATCACTTTGAAAGAGGGAAAACCACATTCACACAGTGTTCATTAACAACCATTGTTAGATTTATCTTATTAACAGTAATATGTGCATTACAACTTCTAATGTATATATTAAGCTTTACCCTAGGCCTCTGTAAAAGGAAAGAGATTGTGCACACAGTGTTCAGAGCTACCTGCAATTTCAGGCATCATTTGAGGCTAGGAACATATACTCCAGAGCTACAAGGAGACTACCATAAGAACATTCTGGACAAAACAGAGGTCTAAATGCTGCCATGAAGACAGTACTGAGAATTTCTCCATATGTGCAATAGAACTAGACCAAACTCAAAGCAACAGTCACTATAGTTTTTCAGTGACACAATGAAAACCCAGCAGACTCAAATTAATGACCTTACTATTGTGCCCCATAAAACCTGAAGAAATTGACCCATTCTAGGCTAGAGTGCTTTGTTTGAGTACCTACTCTTTCAATGGGGTTTCAGTTAAGCTTATGAAGCCAAGCCTCATCATATAAGGTGTGGCCCCTGCTGACTTTTCAGCGCTGCCTTAATTGGCAGTGCCTGGCAATACACAGTACTTAGGTTAAATAATTTTTGTTTAACTACTAATATAATTGTTAATTTTTTTTATTTTCATAGAAACATTTCCAAAGGGGGAAAAAATCCCCATTTCTAATATAAAGCCAAGCACTGCTGTGGTGACATTTTCCTCCACGAAGAAGATAAAGCCAGACAATTTGGCATGCAGCATATGTTTAAAACTACAAACTACCAAAGGCGATAGAAAAGCAGATGAGAGCATTTTAAAAATTCAAATGCCTTTTGATTGCTCTTGGTTGTGTCCTGTGCTACAAAGATGAGCTGTCAGCCTTGATATCTTTATAAATGATGGATTCTGTACAGTATAGAATGGCATGTAAACTATATTTCAAATTTTATTTTGAAAGCATTGATTCCCATACATCTTTGAAATTAAATTTCCCTCATGATTCAACTCAAAACCTCTTACCTTACTCTAAGAACAAAAACAGGAGAAGGAAAATTTCTCCTTTATAGTCTAGTCAAACATAAACTACAGGTAGTGAGTAGAAATCGCATGGATTAAGCATTTTATGAGTCTGATTTTTCTCTATTGAATACAGTCTTTCTTGTCTTTTAAAGTACCTGGGTATGTCTTGTGTTCCTTCTTTTTATCTTACATTTGTGAAACACAATGAAAAGGCTACTGTTTCTAGCAGTGTGCTTTGTTTCTGCTTATCTGATATTGCACGAGCCAAGATTTCATTACAGCATAATAAATGTTTGCAGAATGAATGAGTCGAATGTCAGCCTCTAATTCTCTGATCTCCTTTTTATTAATATTAAGTTTCCCAAAGGTTTTCTCTTCTTTGTGATCACTTTACTTGAGAAATATTGGACAATCCTTACTCAGATTATTTTGCTATGTACTTTGCTAATAGGCAGAAAATACCATTGAGTTTTTCCATCATAGACCTGTGAATTATGTATAAAACCAGCACTGAGTTTTATTTAACTTTGATGCTTATACATTTATATTTAGAAAGCTAAAACTGAAGAAAGATGTTTCTTCATAGTGCTAATTACTAAACTCCCACTATCAGGAAAGTCATTTTTCCCCAAAGAAAAGCCATCCAGTTAAAGGAATATGATCAAAAGAAAATGTTTGCCCTTCATACCAAAGCACATAGTTTATTATAATGTGGCACACAGTGTAAATACCATGGGTCATGAATTAATCATGGCAATTATTTAGGCTATATCAGTAAGAACACTCAAAATGATAACAATATAAGACTTTAGAATGCCTAAAAATATGATTGTAAATCTAAGATATAAAATAGATTGTTTAAAAGTTTAATTACTGCTACATAACAGGAAATATTTGGTTTATTTCTCACTTGATTCCAATTGTACGGAATGCCATCTCTGTTCTCCACACTGCATCCCTTCAAGAATTTTCAGTGAACCTCTATAGGGACAATAGAGGCTTGAAAGAAACTAAGAGGCAAATTCAACAATTAATGAAACCAAGTAAAGTCTGTCTTTCTGAAACTGGTCTGTTTTGTGTCACATATGTATCTTCCAGTTTATGTTGTTGCAACTTAATCTGTATATATTAAAGACATTTTTTCTTTTTCCATAATACTGTCATATTGTTTTATTACAGCATCAAGTAACAAATACAAATCCTTGTATGATAGTACAAATAATCAAAATTGGAAAATTCTCTTAACATCATTTAAAACACTTATACACATGTACATAACTAACATTGTGTTATAATATTAAATTCAAAAAGATTTTATCTTATAGTCATAATATTATCATATTAGACACAAAGGGAATACATTGAATTACTACAAAGAGAACTAAAGATAGATCAAAATAATTTGGCTCTGAACTACAACATTCCAACCCTACACTATCATGAAGTCATTGTTCAAATTGTACTCTATCAATCAGTAAGGTTTCCTTGAAGGAAATTTAACATAGATGTGCAAAGACATTGTTGATTGAGAGGTCTGTGAATGAACATGAAGCTTGATTCTATGTCTTGGCACTGTGTTAATTGTGCTGCAATATTCCTGAAAGTACAGATATTTCGTTGACTTAGTAATTTTATTTCCTTTGGACATATTCCCAGTAGTGGGATTGCTGGTTCATATGGTGTCTCTGAAGTGTTTGAGCAATTGTCAAACGTTTTTCATAATGGTTCTATGAATTTGCATTTTGAGTAGCAGAGCAATAAATTTATTTTTATCTTACATCCTCTCTCACACTCATTATCTTTCTCTTTTTGGTAACCATTATTCTAATGGGGATGAGCTGACCTCTCCTTGGCTATAGGTTTACATGTCTGCAATGAAATATTGAATATGTTTTTTGTAGTCATTGTTTGCCTGCATGTTTTACTTTAAGAAATATCTATTAAGTCCTTTCTTCATTTTTACATCAAGGGTGTGTGTGTGTGTGTGTGTGTGTGTGAGAGAGAGAGAGAGAGAGAGAGAGAGAGAGAGACAGAGACAGAGACAGAGAGACAGAGAGAGGGAGAGAGAGAGTGGGGGAGGAAGAGAGATAGCATGTGTGTGTGCATGTGTGTATGTTACTGGCCTGTTAAGAATTCCATCTGTGTTTTAAATATTAAAGTATCATAAGTAAAAACTGCCCCCAATTGTAGTCTGCTTCTTCACTATGATGATTTTTTTCATTCCACATACGGAAGTTTTAAGGGTTTCGTTTTTGATTTTGTTTTACTCTGATGTAATCTAGTTATCCTATTTTCACCCTTATTCTCGGTGCTTTGGGGTAATATCCAAAAGTCACCACTGATTCCAGTGCCATGGAGCTTTTCCTTCATGCTTTATTCTAATAATTTTACAATTTCAAGTTATAGATTTGCATTTTAACCACATTCTTTCCTTCCATGGTATGATGAAAAGGGTTAAGCTTCTGCTTCTA
This sequence comes from Bramus lutescens, assembly GCA_001685075.1. Classification (NCBI taxonomy): domain Eukaryota; kingdom Metazoa; phylum Chordata; class Mammalia; order Rodentia; family Cricetidae; genus Bramus; species Bramus lutescens. The sequence goes on along the minus strand of LOEQ01001478.1, from coordinate 446,977 downwards.
AATGTGTGCATTGAAGAGACAACACAATATTATTGAAGGTACATTCATATGGAATGTCTCAATTAAACAAATCAACATATATATTATGTAGAACAACTTCTTTACATTGTCAAACTTAAAGTCAACTTTTTCATCTATTACAAATACTTCATGATCTTATTCTATCACCTGAGGAATGAATCCATACAAGTGTCCTCTACTCTACTTCTATTAGTTGGGGTGGTGGAAGGTTGCTGGTCAAAGTTTTAAAGTATTCAGCTTGATAGGAGGAATGAGTTCAACATATTTGTTCTAGAGCAAATTATTATATCTAACAACAGTTTATTGCAGCTCTTCAAAGCTGCTTAGAGCCTTAAATAGTCATAAGAAAGAGAATATATATGAAATAATGAATATATTAACAAGCTCCACTTAATTATTTCCCAATGTGTATGTTTCAAATAACATGCTGTAAAATGACATTATACATGATTGTACTTTATGTGTCAATTTTAATAAATTTCTAAAAGATAAAAATATATACATCATGATGTAATCTATAATATATATTTTTAAAATTTTTACTTTAACAAAAATTAAAGAAGATTTTAGAGTATAAACATGTTAGATGTGGGTAGAATTATTGTTGAATTCTAACTTTATTCCATGGTGATCTGATAAGACACAGGTGGTTACTAATATTTTTTTGTATCTGTAGATGTTTGCTTTGTTACCAAGTATGTGGTCAATTTTTGAGAAGGTT
>LOEQ01001478.1:387495-422079 GCA_001685075.1 Bramus lutescens | reverse complement strand
AGAAGAAGAAGAAGAAGAAGAAGAAGAAGAAGAAGAAGAAGAAGAAGAATGGTGGGGTTGGTGGGGTGGTTTGAGCAGGATGGTGCTCACATCTCCGAGAATATACCTGAAGAACCATGTGTTGCCACGGTTCCCCTATGCAAACTAAGATCCTCAGAAAGCTCCCTGAACAGCCATCCCTCTCTAGGCTGGAGGGAGAACTGTCCTCAACACAAGCAGCAGTTCAACAGCTGGAAAGTTGATTCTCCTTCCAGAAGCAAAGAGCTGACACCTACTCACTCCTCGGAGGGTCCACTCACCCCTCACTCGGGAATATAATTGTTTAATTAACTACTTGTTTGACTGATCAGGTAGGGAAGAAACTTCTGGGGAAGAAGCTCTGTGGCCCTCCTTCCTCCTCCCGTGTACCCCCCAGGCCCACCCCAAGGCATAGGGAACAACTCCAGCAGCAAGAGCTGATGGGAGCCACCACACGGATATCCTGACTTCTGCTTTTTACCTGTTGTGGTGCTTTCCTCGAACTGGAAGCAGATAACAAACAGCAGAGTGTAAGGTGGAAAGAATATGACTTTAAAAAAAAAAAAACCGTGTGGTTCAAATGTCACTATCAAGCCTGGGATGGTGGAGGAAGCCAAAAGAGTCCCATCACCACCTTGGCCTTTCAGTCCAACCTTACACTGGAAGCTACAATTAGCTGATGCTTCTCAAGTTCAATGGAATAGTCACCTATAAAGGCCTTTTGATAACAACCGCCCCCTAGCCCATTAGTCGGAAAGAGAATTCCTTTTTACATCCAAATACCCTACTACTACCTCAAGATTCTAAATGATAACATCAGACCCTTCCTCCTAAATGCAGATCTTGGCAATACCAAATTCAATGCCTCACCTCCAATCTAAAGCAGCCTATACTCAACCAAGGTCAGTTACAACAGTTCTCAGAATGTGATGGGCATAAAAGATTCTCATAGCAGACTTAGATATACCTTCCATCTCAACTACATGCTGCTGGGGAACCCCTCTTCTTAGTTTCACAGGGGGTGGGGTGTCTCAGTGGGACATGAAGCTAAACTCTCTCTTCCCTCTCCTGCTTGGGACAGGAGGAGTCATTGATTAGACTGGTGGGGACAGCAAGTCCAGCTCATTCGTACTTCCTCTCTTCTTCTCTTTCCAGATCTGCTTACCTGCCTAAGAGGCTCCCCCATGACTGGTGTGTCCATCCAGAAGCCTGGATAAGGAAATCTATCCAGTTTGGGGTGATGTTTGGCAAGCTGACCCAAGCCTCACACTACAACCTAGCATTTATCAGTAACATGGCTGACATAGCATCCGGCATCTCCTTGGCTCTGCTTCTCAAGCCAGAAGAGAACGTATTATCCATTACCTCCTCAAGCCCAAATACCACAGTAATGAAGAAAATAATCCTATTGAACTCAAGCACCTTACAGAGGGCCCAGTGGTCTTCAAGTAAAACAATGTGAGGTCAACTGAAAGGCTTTGTAGATTCAGGGCAGTTGAGATCAAGGTCCCTTCCTGTATTATGACATTCTTCTCCGCCTTCTCTCTGTGTCTCTGTCGTGTGTGTGTGTGTGTGTGTGTGTGTGTGTGTGTGTGCATGTGTGTGTCTGCCTCTGTCCCTCTGTGTGTGGTGTCTGTCTCTCTGCTTTTGTCCTTGCATATGTGTCTGTCTGTCTTTGTCCCTGTGTATGTATATCTATCTGTCTGCCTTTCTGTCTCTATGTCTCTTTCTGTGGGGTGTGTGTGTGTGTGTGTGTGTGTGTGTGAGTCTGCTGCAGGACAATGGTTTCACCCTGTAAAGATTTGTTTCTTGTACTTGTTTAATAAAACACCGATTGGCCAAGTAGCCAAGCAGGAAGTATAGGCGGGGCGACCAGGCAGGAAGTAGAGGAGGGGCAACAAGAACAGGAGAATTCTGGGAAGAGTCAAGAGTCAGTCTGCAGTCGACACAGAGGAAGACAGACACTGAGCAAGCAAGATGAGAATGCCTTGCTAATCAAAGGTGCCAAGCCATGCGGATAACACAGACAAGAATTATGGGCTAATATAAGTTATAAGTGTTAATAAGAAGCCTAAGCTAATAGGCCAATCCGTTTATAATTAATGTAGGCCTCTGTGTGTTTATTTGGGACTAAACAGATGAGGGACCTCATGGGACAGAAACATCAGTCAAGGCCCACTCATTCCCAGTCACTATGGAGAACATGTCTCAATGTCTCACCAGAAAATTAAATAATCCAGTGTCTACTGTTTAAAAAAAAACCATACTGTTCTGGATGATGGACTAGACCTGAGAATGGAATGAGTCAAAAACTCCAGTAGGAAAATAGGAAACGTATATTTTGGCAGACTTCTATAAATGATCAAAGACCAAAGCTAAGAGTGAGTATAAATGACATTGTAATTGAGGGACACAGTAATTGTAATTGTAATTACTAGACACAGGTGTGAATGTGACTATCATTACTCCAGAACCTTGGCGTCCAGATTGGCCTCTTCAAGAGGCAGATATTCGATTCCTAGGAATTGGAACCCTATCTCAAGTAAAACAAAGCACAAAGTAGGTTGAATGCATAGGGCCAGAAGGACAGAAAGGAAGGCTGAGGCCATATGTAGCTAATATTGCAGTGAACTTATGGCACTATGACTCATTGCAGCAATGGAATACCCAGGTTAACATTCCTGCAATCCCAAAAACTCATGTTTCTGGGAAGGATATTATAAGATATTATAAACAAAGGTCACCAGNTAAGATATTATAAACAAAGGTCACCAGCCATTCAGGCTGTACAAGAACACAAAGCAACTAGCAAGCCTTCAGAGGTACTAACGGTCTTGCTTTTAAAATGATTAACTGAGAAACCCACATGGGTTAAACAATGGCCTTTAATGGAAGACAAACTGCAGGCTTTAGAACAGCTGGTACAGGAGCAACTATATGCTCACCATATTGAAGAATCAACCAGACCTTGGAATTCTCCTGTATTTGTAAATGGAGAATGGTAACAGATCTAAGAGCTGTCAACATGTGTGTCTGTATATCTGTCTGTCTTTCTCTGTTTTTATCCCTTTGTGTGTGTGTGTGTGTGTGTGTGTGTGTGTGTGTGTCCATCGATGGAATAAAAGCTGAAGAAAATATTCAGTAACTAAAGACTTTAAACCTTCTAATTTCACTGAAGACTTAATAAAACTGTACTTGAGAATACTCTGACTTTCTACTCGATGATAAGAAACCTGGCATCAAGTCCCTCTGAGATTTGGCTCTAATTCTGCTTTCCAATATGTCTTATTCTCCGTGTTTGAGTCTGCTATGCCCCCCCAAAGGCTGATGTTTTGAACACTGGATTCCCATCTTGTGTTACTATTTTGTAGGCTATTTTAGGAGACAGGGCTTGGCTGACATAAGACAGCCAAGAGCAGGCCTTTGAAGGTTACACCGTTTCCAGTTCTGACTGGAGTACTCTGCTTCCTGCCTGGCTAGCTGTGAACAGTTGCTTCGTGTTCACACATGGTGGGCCTTGTATGCCCACCATGATAGACTGAGATGTCTCTGAACCTCTGAACCAAAATTAATCTTCCCTTCTGGAAGACATTTCTGTCAGGTATTTGCCCAATACAACACGATGTAACCAAAACATACTAAATTATCTTCTGCTTCCTATAGATGCCACCCAATCTTACCAATGAGCCTTAGCCAGAATTGCTTTGTCCCTGAGAATGTATGCCTCATGTTACCTTTCCATTCTCAGCTTCAATACTGCCTTAAGACACAACCTTACCCACCCGAGGCCACTGTGCTCTTATAGGTCTTAGGTGTCTTACCTGCCTTAGGACATCTGTCTACAGCCATACCACCCTGAATGCACCTGATCTCATCTGTTTTAGGCCATCTAGAATTATACAAAAAAGGCAATATACTGGGGCAGGAGAGACGGCTCAGCAGCTAAGAGCATTAGCTGCTCTTCCAGAGGACCCAGGTTCAATTCCCAGTACCCACATGGCAGTTCACAACTGTCTATAATTCCAGTTCCAGGGATCTGACGCCCTTACATGGACATACGTGCAGGCAAAACACCAGAGCATATAAAAATAAAAATAAATAAAATATAAAAAAATATTTAAAAAGGCAACTTACTTAGGGGTTAAAAGGTTGGCTTTTTCCTGTCAAAGGCAAAGGTGACAAAGAAGAAACAGGAAAGAGCCAAATTAGAATCTTTGGGGCTGGAAGAAAGAAGGGGCATTCCTTTCTCATGTAGAATCCCAGTGTAATGAAGACAGGATGAAGAAATCAGGAAAAGTAAGGAGCAGGCCGGGAGTAACCCTGTAACCCTGTGTTTTGCAATCTCGTCTACAAAGAAGAATAATTTGCATGCTTACGTATACCAAGTTTCTCCTCTCTGTCCATTCAACAGCTGGGGCCATTGCCACATCCTTATAGGAGGGAAACAGAGGTGCTTGGCAAGGACTAAGATCAGATGAGATGGCTCCTGGTCCACAGCAGCTCCATTTCAACCCTACACCATACAAACCACTCCTTGGCATCATTTTCCTTGAATTATTGATCTTTCTGTGACCTATCAAAATGCCAATCATGCTTCAAACCCAGACATTCTTCTCAGAGAGTTCCCAATATTATCAAGACTCATTGGTTTCAATTAACACTCAATGCCAATCACCTTAAACAACAAAAAAGAATTTACTGGAAGACATAACTAACCGAGAAGTACACTGAAAGACTGGCTTCAGGACTGGCTAGATACAGGAATTCAAATCACCCAATTCTTTAATACCAGCTTCACCCACAACTGGGCTTTCGCTTCACAGTGGCAAGATGGCTGCCAGCAGAAATTAGCCAACAGCCTACACTCTCTGTTAGCACAGCAGAAAGAGAAAGTTGAAGTTCCAAAAGAAATATCTTGGACCTAATGTTCACTGGTCAGAACTGACTCTAGGGACCATCCCTAAATCAATATCTGAGACTAGCAGAATTGACTCCAACTGCTAACTGCTAGTAGAGACCTAAAACTCATACAACCCTCTCTGTGTGTGTGAGAGAGAGAAAGAGAGAGAGAGAGAGAGAGAGAGAGAGAGAGAGAGAGAGAGAGAGAATGCAATATGGTAGATCACCAAAGGAAAGGCCAGAAATTGTTCCCTATGAAGAGGATAGCCCAATCCTTCATTCAGAATCAGCTCCATCCTGTCCTGTCACCTCCAGCCTCTTGAAGGGACATCTATGCTAGAAGTGACTTCCTTCTGGATGGTGAATGTGCCCATTCACGCAAACCTCAGCTATAAGCACTCAGGCACTAGGAATCCAGTTCTCCAAAGCCCATCTTTACCCCTTCAGCTGCCTACAAAGCGTCATGTGCTTTCTCTCCTTCCCCTTCGTGATGCAGTCCGAACACAAAGCCAGCCTGCCAGTGCCAACCTTGAAAGTGCTTCAAGTCCCTGACTGCTGTCCTAGTCCCTTGGTTCTAACACACTCTGGAACCTGGAGACACCGGCTTGACAAGTGAGATAATGATGCTTTTCCTTGTTCACTTCTTTAGCAGTGACGATGGCAAGAACACTCCTGCAGCATTTATCCGTGCTTTTCTGTTTCTGTTGGATCTCCTTCCCAGGAACAACTCCCAGGCACCAGCCTACACTCCATTATCTGGTACATCCAGCCATTACATGCTGCCCTCTCATCAAAGGCCTGGCTGTACTCTCCTCACCAGATTCCCAGAGCCGTCAGCTTCTGGGGGAGCGGTAGTATCATTGCCTTGCAGATGACTGGCTTACAGGAGAGCAAGTCTCTTCACAGCCCGCCTGCTCATAGGCTTCCTCAAGACAAACCTTACCCTAGTCCTGGACTAGAAATCTCTGAAGAATGTCACTCTGGAGGATTCCAAGGACCACAGCACAGAATAGATGGAGAAAGGCCACGGGGGAAAGCAGAGGGGAACTACACCTCAAAGACAATAACTTTGAGATAATACAGTGAGCCCTTATGCCATTCATTCGTTTGTTCAAGCCTTTATTCAGAACCAGCTGTGTCCCAGACCTGGGAACTCACATCAGACACCAGGTCTCTCCTCATGAAGCCCACCTTCGAGGAGACCTCTGACTTACCAGCGCATCTGCCTGATCTTTCACTGACTCCAACAGTGACTACATTATCCTTGAAGTACAATAACCATCTCTAGTTTACAGATAAGAAAAACAGCCACTCCACGAGGCTAGATGACATTCCCAAAGGTACAAACACAGGACTTCTGAATAAAAGCCTTAGTCTCTTTCTGTAGCCTCTCCAAAGGCAAAAGCATAGCCTGACACTGAAACAGACATTAAACGCATTCCACCCTAGGCATTATTTTTTAATAATTTATTTAATTTAATTTTTACATGCGCTGGTGTTTGGCCTGCATGTATGTCTGTGTGAGGGTGTCAGATCTTGGAGTTACAGACAGTTGTGAGCTGCCATGTGGGGGCTGAGAATTGAACCTGGGTCCTCTGGAAAAGTAGCCAGTGCTCTTAACCACTGAGCTATCCCTCCAGACCCCATCCTAGGCATTATTGCTGAAGATTAAATATACAAATTGAGAGCCCTGATCTCCACTGTAAGAGAAGCAACAGCTTGTGAGAAGATGTGTAACTAACTTTCATATATGGCAGGAAAAAGACAGAGGGACTAAATTACAGGACGATAGCTCTGGAAAGATACACAAGAAATGATGATTGCCTCCAGGCAGGGGAATTGGATGCCTGAGGAACAAGGGTCATTTTCTCTATTTCAAATATTGTATACTTTGAATTGCAAGTCATTTGAATGCATTTCCCTTTAATAGCACTTTGAAAGTGCAATCAGCCAAATCCTGAGTGTGGAAATTCTACAGGATAAATGATCTGGCTCTCCAACAAGTGAATAACTAAATAAAAAAGAAAATAAAAAAAAGAGAGAAGAAATGATAGATTCTAAAAGACTCAAGAAATGTCAACGAAATGCAATATACACACATGCACATACATACATACATACCATGTTTGGATCCAGGTTGGAACAAACTAACTACAAATAGACATCTCAGGGCTAGGAGATGGCTCAGTGGGTAAAAGTGCCAGCATGAGAACCTGGTTCAAATTCCCAGATTCTGGGTAAGAAGGCAGATGTAGTGTCATATACCTATAACCTCAGCACTGTGAGCATGCTGGAGACAGAAGGATTACTGGGACTTGTTGACCGCCAGCCCTGGTCCAGGTTCAACTTAAGGAAATCATGCAGAAAGTGGTAGAATACAACATCCAATGTATAAACACGCACAGCTCACACATACTCATGAATAAATAAATAAATACTTTAAAAAGACATTTCTGGGAGAAAGGCAATCTGGACACAAACCAGAAGTTACTGTGGAATTGCTCATCTCATTACCTATGACCACAGTATTATGGTTGTGGTTTTTCAAAGGTCTTTCTCTATTAGAGACACATGCTGAAGAATTTATACATGAAACAATATGGCACCTGAGGTTTCATTTAAACACTTCCAAGTGAGTAAAAAAAAAGAGAGAAATGACAAATCACACATTCCTCGGGCGGGACAGTTCCACGGGAGGGGTGGATTATTCTCTGCTCTGTTCTCTGTTACTTTTGTGGACAGTTAAAATGTGCATAATGAAAAATTTAAAGTCAAGTTTTCATTAACTATCCCATCCACAAAGGATGCCTGGAAGGAAAACAGCACAGAGGAGAGGTGTCCACACTGAGCCCAGAGCCATATATAACTAAGTGTTTTCTCAGGACAGTCCAGCTGCAGGAACCACCTGAGCAAGATGCACCAGTCTGTTGTCAGCCTCTCTGTTTGACCTCATGTTTGATCCCTCATCTCCCTGGTACTGCAAATACATCTACATCAGTTACTACATTCTGACTGAGGAAGTGTGTAAGGTGCACAGCTCTACTCCTACAAAAGGCCCCAATGACCTTCAGAGGACAAAATTAAAAAATAACCTCTTTCTGCCTAGTAACACAGCTTAGAAGTTATTATCCCTCCATAGGCAGCCTACATCCATCCCTGCTGTCACCAGAAACACACAGTGGCCTCCTCAACAGCACTTTATAGATAACAGCCTTAGTATGTGCCTTAGTTAGGGTTTCTATTGCTGTGAAGAGACACCATGACCACTGCAACTCTTTTTTTTAATTTCTTTATTTATTTATTATGTATACAATATTTTGTCTGCATGTATGCCTGCAGGGCAGAAAGAGGGCACCAGACCTCATTACAGATGGTTGTGAGCCACCATGTGGTTGCTGGGAATTGAACTCAGAACCTTTGGAAGAGCAGACAATGCTCTTAATCGCAGAGCCACCTCTCCAGCCCAACACTGCAACTCTTATACAGGAAAACATTTCACTGAGATGGAGGCTTACAGTTTCAGAGGTTTAGTCCATTATCATCATGGCATTGAGCAAGGCAGTATGCAGGCAGCCATGGTGCTGAAGAGATAGCTGAGAGCTCTTACATCTCAACTCACAGGCAACAGCAAGTGGTCTGAGACACTGGATGTGGCTTGAGCATATATGAGACCTCAAAGCCCACCTCCACCATGACATACTTCCTCGAACAAGACTATACCTACTCCACAAGGCCACGCCTCCAATGACGCCACTCCCTTTCTTTCAAACCACCACAGTGTGGAAGACCCAGTTTGATGTGGGATGGCAGTCTAAGTTCTAAGTACTAAGGCACCTACACAGGAAGGAGCAGGTGGTCTTCCATTCCCTCTATCCCAAACCCCATGGCCAATGGCCACTACCTCAACACCCACTCTGTCCTCAGCCCAGCTTTCCATAGGAAGTAAACTGGCTGTGCTCATTCTTTAGACATCCTGGCCCAGTTCTGACAGGTTCCCCAAGTCTCTTACCTGGGATCGACGCTGCAAATACTCCTCTGAGCCATATGGGACACTCCTCAGAGAGGTGAGATAGTCATAACTGATGATGGCTGTCTGTGAAACAAGGGAGGAGAAAGTTTAGCACTGAGGACAGCAAACATCACACCTCTTCCAAAGCTAGAAGACCCACACAGGAGTTACTGTGTCTTTAAGGGTAGCTGGTCCCACCGCTTGGATGCTCAGCCCCCAGATCTTAGCCTGGATGCTCCTTCCTGGCCTTCAGGGGTGAGCACAAATGGCACTCCTCCAGAGATGTCTGATCTTAAGTTCCCTTTATGAGAGAGAGAAGACTGCACAGTTTAGTGGCTGGTTAATAAAAGTGCCCATTGATATTTCCCTGCCTTCCTTCTGACTATTCAAATCCTGCTTCTTCAGGATACTCATCCTGACTCCCAGGTTCCAGTGCTCACTCCTACATCTGACCACGGCAGCAGTCCTGACGTGGGCCCGGCTTTAGACTGCTTTTGAATGCGCCCATGTATATGCTCCATGACCAGAGGCTCCTTCAAAGCTGAGTCTACATGGAACAATCTGTTTTTACCCCTCAAAACATAAAACAGTGGGCCTCAAAAGGCACTAGGTAAACAGCTAGAGATGATTTCATATCCCAGAGCCTGTTATCCCAAAGCCCGATTATCTATTTGATTCTTTAACTCAGTTTCCCCTTGAGGACAGGCACCAAGTCAATGGCATCACTCTGAGAACATTTGACAACACTGAGTTCTCGGGAAATGAACTAAACAAACAACATCATGATTCATATCCACACGTGGGGAGCAACAGCAGCTGTTATCTATGCTCACCAGCAGCAACAAGGGAGAGAGAGCATGATGAGTGTGGCTGGCAGTCTAGTCTGCAAAGACCGTACTGCAGTGTCTGGGAGAAGAGCCGTAAGCAGTGGTAAGAAGCCGTGATGGGAGCTGGAGAGATGGTGAGTGGCTAAGCTGACTTCCTGCTCTTGCAGAGATCCTGGTTTGGTTCCCAACACGTGGTGGCTCACAACCATCTGTAGCTTTAGTTCCAGTGGATCTGACATCCCTTTTGAACCTCCAAAAGCCTGCATATGGTGTGCATGCATGCATACTTACATACATACATACATACATACATACATACATACATACATACATACATGCAGGCAAAACATTCATAGACATAAAATAAACAAATCTAAAAACTTTTCTAAAAAGACATAACACCAAGAGGATATTGCTATCGAACCACCAGAAAAAACATCTAAAGTCAAATATTCAAATCAGATTCTCTGTTTGTTTTTGGATGGAGTTCTCCCAGCCCCAGAAAAATCAACATGTAAGTGCCAACTCTTCATATTAGCTCACTGGAGTGAAATCAAGTTTGCTGTCTGAAGTTTTTCTTTCTAAAGAAGGATTGTATCTGTATATGTGTATGCGTGCATGCATGCGTGTGTGCGTGTGTGCGTGTGTGCGTGTGTGTGTGTGTGTGTGTGTGTGTGTTTTCAAAACAGGGTTTCTCTGTATGGTTCTGACTGGCCTCAAACTCATAGAAATTTGCCTGCCTCTGCCGCCCGAGTGCTAAGATTAAAGGCATGTATCACCAGACCAGGCTAAAGATGGATTTCTTTTGACTCGTGATTTCACAGTGTTCAATCCATGTTAGCTTTGCCCCATGCTTTTGCTGGAACACCATGGTGGTGGGAACCTGTGGTAAGAAAGGCCTCCTAAAGAGTTCACCTCAGAGCAGACATGAAGCTCAAAGATGGCAGGCAGAACTGGACTGTCAAAGTCTTCTTCCCACAAAGTCTGCCCTCGCCACTGTCTAAGGAGTACTGCCCCTCTGAGTTATCACTACCGTAAGACACGAGCCTCAGAGGCTTCAGTGCAGGGACCTGGCATGACCCTGTTGTGTTCAATCGTAGAGTGGCAGTGGTTGTTACAGGACCGAAGGCCTGTGAGGATGCACACGTGAGCCTGCAGCTCTGGAGACAGAGCTGACATGCCTGCATTTCCACAGAACCCAGCACACCCACCAGCCACACCCACAGAACACCTACAGGTAATGCTGTAACTCCTCTGCTACCCACAAAGGAGAAAACCCTACCGTAGCAACAGCTCTGCCCACCCTAACAGCGCCAAAGTCATTGGGGTCCAAGTAGTTGTTACTGTAGAGGTAGACACCGGAGGCAGCAAGAGCCACACTGGTCCACGAAGCAAGCTTGAGAGCCTTTCCGGCCATGTCGCCAGACCCTGTGCAAGAAAGGAAGGACAAGAAAGGTTAGCAATTAAGGGTTTCATAGAGTGTCAGTCCAGAACACACAACCCAGCTCTGCCACTCACAGATCGATGACCTTATGTCATTTTCTTAATCCCAAGAGACCTCAGTTTCTCCATTTATAAAACAAGAAAATGCCTACCTCGAAATTAAGATGAAGTGAAATAATCACATAAAGTGCTTAGTATAGCACCTGTACAAATCAATTCCCAGCATCCTTCCTTCGACAGTACCAGGTGCTGTTCTAGCTACAGTGGAGGTGAACAACCTGCAGTTCTTGTCTGTGTGGAGCTTACACTCTAGGGCAGGGCAGAGGAGAAGCAATAAAAGACACAGAGCACACTATCAGAGCTACCAGGAAGTGGCAGGAATCAGAGAGTTGAGGGGTTAAAGGATCCAGAAGTGGGTGCTTTTTAGACAGGAAAAGCAGGAAAGGCATGTTCACTTTGGGCACTTGGCACTAGTATTACAACAATACACAGCCACAGACACCACAGCCTTGATGCACAGATCAGAAGTAGGCAGACCCCTGCCGAAAAGGTAGCTAGGTAGAAGCAGCCAGTAGTTCCTCCATATCTAGCCGGTAGCCAAAATGCCTACTACAGTCAGATAGTTTATACTGTGCTCCTGGGGGAAGACTGATGCTACTCTGTCCATACACAGTCCTCTGCATCTATTGGGAACCAGACTTAAACCACTGGGCAGAAAGACCCTATCCTTGTTTACTCATACCTCCTCCTACCACCTACATTGTTTGGTGACACTGCACCCAATGGGCTACCTCCTCAACAATCCCTGAGTACTCTACAACCAACTAAGCCCTTGACCCAGCTGCAGGTGCCAAAGGACAGGCCCCAAACAGAAAGGAGCATCACCAAGCCTCCTGTCAGTGCAAGGACTTCAGAGACACAGTAGCAGGTCATAACCTCATAAGTGTCTGCTCTGGCCCTGTTCTGCCACTTGGTTTCACTCTGCATAGAAGCTACAAACACCTTGTCTTCAATTTCTCTGTAGTCTATTTTGACTCATGCCTCATAACACAGACATGGGTTTTCCTTTAAATATACACAAAGCACATCTTTTTCCATTCTTGTACTTTCCACTTAAACTTTATACCATTTCTTTAAGGAGAATATAGTTGGAGATATATATATATGATATATATATTATATATATAGTTGGCATTCAACTAGCTTGTACATCTGTATTGAAATTTGCCACCTTCTTTCAACCCTTCCTACTTTTCCTACCCATTCTGCTCTGTTCTGCTTCTCAGCTTTCTTTTTTTCAGATTTATTTTATTTATGTGTATATATATGAATGTGTATGTGATTGCATGCCCAAAGAAGACAGAAGAGGATGTCAGAGTCCCTGGGGCCCGAGTTGCAGGCAGTTATGAGTCCCTAGACATGGGTGCTGGGAACCACGTCCAGTCCTCTGAAAGAGCTGCAAGCACTCTTAATTGCCAAGCCATCTGTCCAGCCTACTTTCTCTCCTTTCTTGACGTCTCCTGGACCCAATGATACTTTTCACTGAGTTCCATTATGTTTTCTTTTGCTGATGCCCTAGTAACTGTTGAAGAGACACCATGACCAAAGCAATTTATAGATAAAGCATTTGATCGGGGGCTTGCTTACAATTTCAGAGGATTAGTACATGATCATCATGGTATGGAGCCTGGCAGCAGGTAGGCAGGCATGGTGCTGGAGCAGTAGCTGAGAGCTTACAGCCTGATCCACAGACAGGAGTAAGAGAGTGAGAGCCTGGGCATGGTGTGGTCTTTTGAAATCTCAATGCTCACCCCCAGTGACACACTTTCTCCAGCACAACTATACCTCCCAATTCTTCCGAAACAATCTACCAACTGGAACCCAAGCATTCCAATTGATGAGCCTACACGGGGGTGGGGAGGTCCTGTCTTTTAAAACAGCATAGCAGCCTTGTTTTCCTAGCCCAGAATTTGTCAAGGATGGTCTGAGGGACACCTGAACTGGAAACTATCCTTCGTACCACTTCAAAACACAGGGTGCTGGATCCCACCCTACGTCCCGCTGAACCACCAACTCTGTGGTAAAGCTGTGAGCAAGTTCACGGGTGATTTTCCTCAAAAGCTCAGGTCAGCAAGCACTCTTCCCTACCTGCACTCCAAGTGGATGCTGAGGCCACGCAATATTACAGGCATCCACTCCACTCTATTATTCATTTGTCGGTTGATAAAGCTGCTGGTGGAGGAGGCAGATGGAGACTAGACTGTTAGGGATAGAAGAGCTTAATTGTTAACATCCACCACCAACTCTCCTGGACACCTATTGGGTCAAAAGTAAGATGTATGACCATGGTTATGATTTTAATAAGAAAAAAACTTACAGGCACATATGTCAAACTCCGGGCTGGCAATATTTTGGGAGGTTCTAGGAAAGTCAGGAGATGGGGGTCTAATTGGAAAAAGTAAGGCTTTGAAGATTAGACTCGTCCTTGGCCATTTCCTCGCCTTCTGCATCCTGTCTACCAAGAAGAAAGCATCCTCAACCACATGCTCCTACTGCCATGATGCTCTGTCCAAGAGCATGGGAGGCCAAATGACCCCGATGTGAAACTATGAGCAAAATAAATTCATTTTCCTTTTGCCTATATCAGACAGCATAACAAGAAAAAGAATTATGATACAGTCTGTGGTGGTTTGAATATGAATGACCTCCCATAGGCACACATATTTGAAAGTGTGGTTATTAGGAAATAGTACTACTTGAGAGAGATTTGGGAGGTATGGCCCTGTTGGAGAAGTGTGCCACTAGGGGTGGGCTTTGGGTTTCAAATGCTTGAGCCAGATCCCGTCCTCCCTCTCTCTCTCTCTCTCTCTCTCTCTCTCTCTCTCTCTCTCTCTCTCTCCCCGTTGCCTGCAAATCTGGATGTAGAACTCTCAGCTACCTCTCCAGCACCATGTCTGTCTTTATGCCACCAAGCTTCCCACCATGACAACAATGAACTAAACCTCTGAACTTTAAGCCAGCCTCAATTAAATGTTTTCCTTTCTAAGAGTTGCCATGGTCATGGTGTCTGCTCACAATAGAAACCCTAAGACATAGCCATTCCTCTAAAACAGTGGCTCTCAGCCTTCCTAATGCTATGACTCTTTAATACAGTTCATAATGTTGTGGTGACCCCCAATGATAAAATTATTTTCATAGCTACTTCATAACTTTAATTTTGCTACTGTTGTGAACTGTAATATAAATATCTGTATTTTATGATTGTCTTAGGTGACCCCTATGAAAGGGTCATGACCCGTAGGTCTCTGAGAATCACTGCTCCAAGACCTCAAGATCAAAATAGAAGTAAACACAGTAAGTCAGCTATTAAATAGAGCAATTCTCTTCCCTCAGCAGGCTTACTGGTTGGTTGGTTGGTTGGTTGGTTGGTTGGTTGGTTGGTTGGTTGGTTGGTTGGTTGACTGACTGGTTTGAAATAGAGTCTATGTAACCCTGGCTAGCCAGGATCTCATTATATAGACAAGAATGGCCTCAAACTCCCCACCACCCTCAGCTTCCCCAAGCTGATGCCTATGCAGAAACTAAAGTTCAGCTATTCACTCTGCCCATGTAGCTATCCAAATGCTCTCAACTGCCTCCCAAAGGGCCAAGGTCTTAAGAGATCTGCCTCCAGATTTCTTGAAGGATCTCTGGCCCTTCCACCCTGACCTCCACTCACTCTACTCCAACTTGCTAGTTTTCCAACATGCCACAAACTGCACTCCAAGGAAAGTAAAGAAATTATGTGTGCTCTCTACCTAGAACAGAGGCCCCCAGCTTTTCTACAAAGGGCCACACAGTAACTACTTCTACCTTTGGGGGCTACCCCACCTCTGAAGCAACTACTCAACTCCACATTCTTAAAGAGTCAAAACCATAACAGCAACCAAAAAGGCCACGTAAAGCAATGGGCCTGGTCAAATGTGGTCCCCAGGATGTAATAAGCCGGACTGTAAGTGTGCCAAAAACATTTACTAACTGAATTAATCAATGAATGGAGCACCTATATGCCCCATGAGGCCTGTGTACAGCCAGTAACACAAGTCTCTAGATGTAGGGCCCGGGTCTACCCTTGTTCCTGGAGTTCATCTTGAGGACAGTTTCTAGTCAGCTAACTAAAACATTCTGTTTGTTCCTGTGCTCCCTCACCTGGTGATTAGCTGCAGGGCATTGTTTACTCCATCTTTGGTGTGGTAATTTCCCACCTGTCTAGGGGGAAAATCCTTGTGTAGCAGCGAGGTATTTAAGGATTTCCCCAAAGTTGAATAAAGGCCTTAGGCTGATCTCCTTTCGAATAACCCAGGTCTCTTGTGTGTTCTTTCCATCTCCAGGCCCTTGCCCGACTCACATACGGTATAACTGTACTGAGTGGGTAACACAGAATCGGGTGTTACATCTAGATGAATATGCCCCAGACTTCCAACTCAATAGTCATTCTCTCCCCCATTACTCCCATACTGCCTCCCAACCTTTGCTCCTCTGAACCCCACCCTCCTGTTGTACCATCCTCTACAGCAGCCCATGATGGACTGCAGTCTTGCCTACCCTTGAGACCATCTCTCAGTATCAAAGGAACAGGGAGGCAATCCCATTTTCAAACAAATGTCCTCAGTAATAAAAGCGGCAGGAATTGAAATACATAAAATAGATGATATAAGAGCCAAACTGTGTCTAAATAAATTGGAGTTGGAGCTTTCCATAAGGTATCAGAGAGTCTTCAACATATAAATGAGCTGTTTCCCTCGGGGTATTTTAAAAGGCCTGTCACGCATGAAGTATGTCTGTCAATGAAAAACACCTTTCATTATTAAGGTGTCTGCTAATGAATCACCTGCCCCGTTCTGTTTTCTTGCCTTGACTTTCACCTGTGTTACCTCTCAGAAGGCTACACACCTTACAGGAGGTCTGAGGCTACCAAGAGCCTAAAACATAATCACTAGATAATATTATTAGCAGTAATCAACCTTTACAGAGTTCTCTACACATGTGGGGTCGGGTGGTGCACACTTTTAATCCCACCACATGGTGCACTCACTGTGTTAATATTTCACGCAGAGCAGTAAGATGAGGCAAGCATCATCCTCTCAGGTATAAATGAGGACACAAAGACACAGAATGTTCAGACCCAGGTGGCGCAGCCAGTAAATTGGCAAAGAAATGATATAAACAGAACTTTCCACTGCAAATGTTCAGCCAGTCCTTTTCTTCTTTTTAAGATTTATTTTAACTTGTGTGTGTGTAAGTCTATGTCTGTATATGTTTATATGTGTCTGTATGTGTCTGTGTATGTCTGTGTGTCTCTGCATATGTGTATCTGTGTGTGTTTCTGTGTCTCTCTGTGTGTATGTGTGTCTGTGTGTGTGTGTGTGTGTCTGTGTGTGTGTGTGTGTGTGTACAGGTGTCTGTGGAGATCAGAAGGGGAACAAAAGATCCCCTAGAGCTGGAGTTACACATTTGTGAGTCATCTGATGTGGGTTCTAGGAACCAAACTCAAGACCCCTGAATAAGCAACACATCTGAGCTCAGATCCATAAGCCAGCTCTCCAGCCCTATCTTTCCCTTTTTACAAGGACATCTCTTTGGTAGTGAGACTTGGACCTCAAAACACTAAGTCCTTACTACTGGCTTAAAGTAAATAGAGCTGCTGCAGACAGAAATGATCATTTCTGACCTGCTACCAAGCCCCCAAAGACCCAAGCCTATGGAAGGCAGTGTTTGCAGCTCTGGAAGTCAATACCATGCCAAAGATCAAGCAATATTCCTCACTAGAAATGATACATTCAAGCCTGAAGCGCTGACTGACGTGGCTGTTTAACTGTCAAATCAATAGGAAGAATGAATTCTTTGTCCCTGGGCCAGAGGAGACCCCCAGTTTGTCATGACACCATATACCAGGAAGCTGAACAAGTGGAAGCTGACAGTCAAACAAAAATGTCCATCACAAGGACAGAACTAAATACGAAATCAAGCACTGACTGTAAACGGCCTTCCAACTAACGCCTACTGGCTGCCCCTTCCCAGGCCACATCCTGAGAATACCAGCCTGAAATTACAGCCCCACTCACATTCCCCCCTCGAAAACACCATTAAGGGAAGTCACGGAGGGAGCAAATTCACTTTTTCTCAAAAATGACCCTGGCTACCTCTCATTTCCCACAGAGATTATTGGGCAAATGAACACTAACTTTTTTTTTCATTCATTCTCCAAAACAGAAAAGACCCAAAAATACTCTTGGAGAGAAAAAACAAGATGAGTCAATACCCAGGAACAGCTACCCTGAGGAGGCTCCCAGTCTTTGCCATCCTACAAATAGTGGTAAAGTTCAATGCAAGAGTGAGCTTTAACTACACTGCCTAGAGTGTAATGTCTAGAAGTTACCCAGATCAATACCAATTAAATTGAGGAGTACCTGACCAAGGCCAAGGTTCCTCAGCTGATAAGGAAAATAAATCTCACCCAGGCACAGAGGATAAACCTTGAACTCAGCTCATCTTAAAAAAGGGACGAGCGACATAAGGCCAAGAGCAAAGGGCAAGCAAGCAGCAGAGAAGTCAGTGAGCTTCCCAAAGGTGCTTAAAGCAATAGCTCATGTAACTTGCACTACTAGATTCTCAGGTGCGTATCCTTGGAGTTTCACTCAGCAGACAAGAAAGTGGAAGGAACTGCCCAAGGGTTAAGAGCCAATGGAACAAAAGCTTGAATCCAGCTCGGCCACCAGAACAACAGGTGGATATAAACAAAGAATTGGCTGGGTCCTGGGGTGACCAGTGGTTCTCTGGCATGGACATTGAGACCTAGGTAACGAACCCAGTGTGCTATCTATTGGGGTTGGACAAGACAGGGAGGGATGACAAAACCAAACATTCTTCTCATTCACCAGAACCTTCTCCAACGAAAATTGGGCGAGGTGGAGTATATTTGGAAAGAAATGAAATGCAAATTCTCTCAGCGGAGGTTAAAAAAAAAAAACCTCACACCATACGGCCTGTTGAATACCAATCAAGCAAATAACACAGTAAAATAAATTATGATCTAGCCCAGGGGAAAAATGATTTGAGTGACGAAACTACGTGAGTATACTTATGTAATGTAATGGGGAGGAGGGTGGGCCACAGGAAAGCAATTCCCAGGAGTAGTAGTACAGCTACAGTAGTGAGGCTGGCAAACATGGACAAAAGCAAAAACAAACAAACAAACAAAAAAACACAACCATAACCAGGTATGAAGAATTTATGGATTTTTTTTCTTCTAAAATAGTAGCATTCAAGTCACGGTCCCCAGGACAACAACACTGCATCTCCAGGATTCATGTTGGGCATGCCGATTCCAGACTTCAAATACCATACTAGAATCAGAAGTTTGGAGGGGAATGGGCAGAATTCTGTATAATAACAAGCCCTCCACATAATTCTGCTGCATACTATACAGCCTGAGAACTACGGTGATGAGAAGACGCTTAAAGAAAACTTGTGACAGGACAAAATCTAATTCCTATCAACTCAGCAATTCTTTCTCGAGGGCCTACTAACCGCTAAGCTTCCCACTTGGTGGCAAGTAAACGCCACTGAAGTCTGGGACAGCTGTACTGGGTGTCTTCTAATGGCTTTCTCTCCATAAATGACCTGGATGCACAGGGCATCGGGAAACTAGACTCGCGGATCAAAAGTAGACTGGTGCCTGCTGCAAGCGTAGGTGACCTCGTCTCTAGGGAGCCCCCTGCTCTTCACCACTCCACGCTCACCGCCCCCGGCTACCTCCGCGTGAAAGCCCACAAGGCCACCAAGGTGTGAAAGCTTCTGGCGGAGCCACTCGCAGCCCATCTCCACCTCCGCCTACTCTGGTGCACGCAAGGTTGGGCCACCAAAGTGACCAGTCCACGTTAACGACCGCTAGGGCACAGGGCTACAGAGTCGCGGAGAAAGGGGGCGGGGCACTGTGAGTCACCAGAACCACGTGGCCGCGCCTACTGGGGTGACAAGGTCACACGCCCCAGTTTCCTCCAAGCTTCGCCAGGGCTGCAAAGCCTGAGCTCGGGAGATGAGGAGCATGTCTGCATCCGATCCCTCGCGCTCCACGTACCACGCGATCTGGGGGCCGGGTCTGCCCGGGCTCGGTGCGCGGGTGCTACTCACCCAGAGGAAAGAGAAGCAGAACCGCCGCAGCCCGGATCCCAAACTCCAGGAAACCGTACCTCCGCCACCCCGGCGCTTACTGAAGCCGGTGCCGCGCGGCCTGCCGGGACTTGTAGTTCTCGGTTTCTTAGGCCGCGAACTCCAGCCAGAGCACCTGGTATTCTGAGACTAACTACACCACTCTCCATCCCTGAGCCAGAGCGGAGTCTTTCTCTGTCGTTTTATTCTGCCTGAGATACCGACATGGAATCTTATACAGAACGTTTTTCAGGAGTCAGGTTATGGATTCGTATTTAGTGGGAGGGTGCAATTGTAAATCTGTAGGTTTTAAGTAGGCATTAGAATGAGTCAGCAAAGAAGAAATTTACTGACAGTTGTCAAATAGTAAGAATACGCAGATGTATCTGAGTTATCTGTGATCCTGATATATTGACCTCTAATAACCAAATGTTGACTTATAAGATGTACTTTGAAAACATTTACAAGACACCCACCTATAAATATCAGAAGCTGTTCCCATTGTAGGAAGACAAAGTAGAATGGGGGAATTCACCTGCCAATTCAATGTAATTCTAATCAAATCTCCAACAGGATTTTTACCTGGCCCTTCACAAGCTGATCAAAAGATTATATAAGAAAACACAGGATAAAGTATAATCAAAACATTAGTGAAGAACATGCTTCAAGGACTTGAACCTCCACATTCCACAAGTAAAATTAGGCCATGAAAATTAAGACCATGTGACATTGGCATAGGCATAAGTAGAGGGATGGAATCTCCTAAAGAGCCCAGAAGCCTCCAGACCTCTGTGGAAGCTTGATTCTGATAGGCAGGCATTCCAGATCACGGGGGAAATATGGGGGTTTCAGGGCATGAGCTGAACCCTAGTTATCTGCGGGACCTTTCAACTAGCTCCACATGCAGAAACTAATTGAAGTCAAGAGTCCAACGAGAAAATTAAGGCAAATTTTAAAGTAAAACATCCTTATGAGCTCAAGAAAGGGCTTAGGTGTCATATGCACGAAATGTAAAGGGATCCTTGATACATTTAAACTGTATTAAATGTAAGAACTTAGCTTCATTGAAAGGCATCACAAATAAAAAGTCACATATTTGACTGAGTGTGGTGGTGCACATTTAATCCCAGCACTCAAAGGGTAAAGGCATGTGGATCTCCATGAGTTCAAGGCTAGCCTGGTCTACCAAGCAAGTTCCAGGACAGCCAAGACTACATAAAGAGACCCTGTCTCAAAAAAAAAGAAAAGGCGGTGGGGGATACTTTAAAAAGAGCAAAAGAGCCACACAAAGACTGGAAGAAAGTGATTGCAGAGGCTGGAGAGCCAGCTCATCAGTTAAGAGCACTTCCTGCTCTTACAGAGGACCCAGGTTCATTTTCCAGCACCCACATGGCAACTCACAACTATCTGAAACTTCAATTCCAGGGGATCCAATGCCCTCTTCTGACCTTTGTGAGCGCCAAGCACACATGTGGTATATACACATACATATAGATAAAACACTTGTAAAATCAAATGAATAAATCTGTTTTGTCCCAGGGTGCACAAATAGTGGGGTACAGATCATTGAAGTCTAGGAACAAGAAGCTAACTTTATTCCAGTCACTGCAGGGAAAAGGGAAAAAAAGAAGAACAAAAAAAGAAAAAAACCTCCAGCTCGTTGGGGCCACTGGTCAATAGAAGCCAGTTTGAGCCTCTTCTTATAGTAAAAATTAAGCATCAGGTATAGGTTAAAGAGCTTTTACAACCTTGAGGTTAGGCTTAAAGTCAGGTTACATTTTAAGATTTACAACTTTTGATCATAGGATGCAAACTTGAGATGCTTGCAGAAGCCTGTGGATGGTGCAAGTGCCTTTAGCTGTCCCTGAAAAAAAAATGCAAGGCAGAGAGTAGAGTTACATAGAGGGACGGTTAAAAGCAAAGCAGGGAGTCCCTGATAGAGGCCATAGTTAGAAGCTAACCTTTGCCTGCAGTAACTGCCTAGCTAAAAGGCAGGAAGCAATTGTTAAAAGTTTGCCTCTGTATACAGGTAGCTGCCAGAATGTCAGCTCTTACAGCACAAATTAATTGTTACAAGTTAACAGTGGCTATGAGCTTCAACTTCCTCAGAGTGTGTTTGGGTTTATGACTTTTATATTCTGGGCTCTTCACTAGCTTTTAAATAAAAAAAGATAAGGAGAGAAAGTGAACACAGCACAGAGACAGTGATGACATAGAATTGACCAACATAGTCCTCACCAGTTCAAATTTGTAGTTCATACACATTGAAGATCAATAATGTCCAGATGGGGCAAGAATCAGTAAAGTTACATATGAATCAAGGAATATCAGGCACAAAGTAGGAAGCATTAACTCTGTCCAGGAGGAAACTAAAAGTTGACTCATAGGCTGGGAATTAAAGTTGAACAGGGAATTCCCCGAAGGAAGGGTATTTGGGGAAACAACCCAGGAACAGAGAAAATCACCCAAAAGCACTGAGATGGAACAGAATGTGGCCAATGTGATGGTTCTGGGAGTAAAATGTGTGTTTGCTACACACACCTGATGATATGATATGTGTTGGACCATCACACTGCATACTGGTGAAAGGAATGACTCAGCTCCACCAAGATGTCCTCTAACCTCCACATGTGTGCTGTGGCATGAGTCCATGTGCATGCACAAACAGGCACACAAACATACGCAAAGTAATAAGTAATTTACAAAATTTTAAAGGTTGAGCAAAGTACAGCAAAAGACTGTGATATTTAATTTTCAAGGGGTTGGAGGTGAAGCCCAGTCATACAGCACACTCTTAGCATGGCCAGGGTCCTGAGTTCAATTCCCAGGACCACAGAAAATAAAGAAATAAATCTCCAGATGAGAGCAAATGAATGTATTTGCCTAACATGAGTGACACGGCAGGGGCGGGGGGACATAATTTGGTTGCTATAATTAAACAGTAAGTTTGACTAAGAAACTGTTAGTGCTACATGCCAGCAGTTGTCACTGAGGAATGGGAAGTGTAAAGCACTTTCAATTTATATAGTGAAAGTGTAAACTTTCATATTAAAATTTAATCAAATTGATATTTCAAGTTTGCAGACTTCCAATTAAACATGATAGATTAAACACACCTACTTAAATCCTCTCCCTTCTGAAATCCTGTGAAAATTACAAAAAAAAAAAGGAATTAAAAATGCATCTCACCCAAGAACACACAAAAAGACAAAGCAGATAGAAAAATGAGAAGAACAGAGTAAGAAACTCCAAAGCAGACTGGCAACTGGAGTACCTTTAAAACAAGTAGTGACTGAATCCTAACCCCCACAAGATTCTTATTTTATAGTCTAGATTGGGATCTGGGCCTCAGTAATCTCCCAAAGGTTCATGGGTGATTTCACCAGGTCAGTTGTCTTAGGGTTTCTGTTGCTGTGAAGAGACACAATGACCACAGCAACTCTTTTTGTTGTTGTTGTTGTTGTTTTTCTCTGATAATTTTTTATTACTTTACAAATAATAGGAATCAAAATTTCCACTTCCTCCCCTCCTCCCACTTCCCTCCTGCTCCCCCACTCCTCCTCCCCTCTCCCCCTCCAGTCCTAAGAGAGGGCAGGGTACCCTGCCCTGTGGGAAGTCCAAGGCCCTCCCCCCTTCATCCATGCTTAGGAAGGTATGCATCCAAATAGGCTAGGATCCCAAAAAGCCAATACATGCAGTAGAGACAAATCCCAGTGCCATTATCATTGGCTTCTCAGTCTGCCCCAATTGTCAGCCACATTCAGAGGGTCCAGTTTGATCCCATACTTGTTCAATCCCAGTACAGCTTGGCTTTAGTGAGCTCCCATTAGGTCAGGCACACTGTCTCAGTGGGTGGACCAACTCCTCGCGGTCCTGACTTCCTTGCTCATATTCTCCCTCCATCTGCTCTTCAACTGGACCGTGAGAGCTCAGTCCAGTGATCCCATGTGGGTCTCTGTCTCTATCTCCATCTGTTGCCAGACGAAGGTTCTCTCTGGATCCTCTCAGCCCACAGCAACTCTTATAAAGGGAAACATTTAACTGGGGCTGACTTACAGTTTCAGGGGTTTAATACATTATCTTCATGGCACACTGGACATAGCTTGAGCATAGGAGAATTCAAAACCTGCCCCCACAGCAACACACTTCCTCAAACAAGGCCACACCTCCTCCAACAAGCCCACACTTCCTAATAGTGCCACTCCCTGTGGGCCTG
The DNA here is from genome assembly GCA_001685075.1 of Bramus lutescens. Taxonomy (NCBI): domain Eukaryota; kingdom Metazoa; phylum Chordata; class Mammalia; order Rodentia; family Cricetidae; genus Bramus; species Bramus lutescens. The sequence continues at coordinate 398,477 of LOEQ01001478.1, read as the reverse complement.
TGGGGCCATTTTCTTTCAAACCACCAGTCAAGGGAAAGGTTCTATCAAGGAGGCAATGTGCTATGGTAAAAAAAAGAAGCTGCACTGAGAGTTGTTCTCAGTCACATTGTGTTTATCTACAGAGCCCTCAGCATCCTCCCAGGCCATCCCTGAACCAGTTAAATTGAGCTTCCATGGGCAGGATCCAGATATAGTACTTTGTGGAACTTCCAAGGGGTTTTAGTCTATAGCCAAGGTTAACAGCACTTAGTGCAGACTCAGTGAATTATGTTTGCACCATGTGCCTTACAGCAGATTTTCTAATTTGATGGAATCTTTATTTCCTTCTTGATAAGCATTCCATTTTCTTGGCCCCTACTTGCTTAGGAAGTCCTTGTAAGAATCAGCTGAATATTGATGTGCAGAGTTGTTAAATTACATATAAAAAAATCCACCAATGCTTCTCTCCCCTGGCTCACCCCACTCCAACTTGGGCAGCTTCTTTTTCATTCCTCAACCTACCAAGCTGGCCTCTGTCCTTGTACTTGCTACTTCCTCTATCTTCATAGGTTTGCTCCCTCCTGGAATGTCTGATCCCTGGGCTAATGTCGCTTCCACAGACAGGCCATCTGTGCTGGCTAATTTTATGTCAACTTGACACAAGGTAGAGTCGTTTTGGAAGAAGAAACCTTAACTAAGAAAATACCATCACCTGATTGGCCTTCAGGTAAACCTGTGGTGTGTTTTTTTTATTGATGATTGATATGGGAGGATAAAGCTCACTGTGGGTGGTGCCCCCTGGTCTGGTGGTTCCTGGGTTCTATGAGAAAGCAGACTGAGCAAGCTGTGAGGACCAAGCCAGTATGTATGACCTTTGTATCAACTCCTGCCTCCACATTTCTGCCTTGAACTCCTACCCTGACTGACCTGGATAATAGATGCTCTCCTCCCTGCGTTGCTTTTGGTCATGGTGTTTTATCATTGCAATAGAAACCTAAGATACCATCCCTGTTTAAAACTGCCCAGCCACCCCAACATTCTCAGAGACTTACTCTATCCCCTTATAACACTTTATTATAGCATTTTTTTACTTGAAATGATATCATTCATTTCTTCAAATGACTTTGTCTGTCTGCTGCTAGAATATAAATCTAGGACATCGAGGATTTGGATCCACGGTGTCTGACATACAGTCAGTATTCCGTGCTGAAGACAGAATGGTGGCAGAGACAAAGTCCCTGCCCTTGTAGATAGAGAGCATCGTTGGGCTAAGGTGTAGAAGGAAAGGAAATGATAAGAAAACAGTTTGTTACAGGCATGTGCTGTAATAAACACTAGGGAGGACAGAAGGAGGAGTGGGACAGTGGGCAGAGACCACTGATCCTCACTTTGGATAGCATTGTCAGGTAAGATGCCACAGGTAAGGAAGTCAGCCACGGTGGTAGGGAGAGGGTTAAGAATATTCCAGAAAGAAGTAACAGCAAGTGTGGAGACTCAAGGGTAAAGGAAAGCTTGGTGTGTTTGAGAAAGGATTCCAGTGTGACCGAGGCAAAGGCAGTCGTGTGCAAGAAGGCGGAAGTGCCAGGCTGGGCTACAACACACAGAGCTTGAAGGGTTTAGATTTTAATCAAGGCGTGATAGGAATCCATCGGAGAGTTTTAAACCAGGAGAGGGTCTGACCAGAGAAACTCAATAGAAAATGCAAAGTAAGCAATGAAAGCCCGAAGAGGAACATTTCAGAATCTCCCCAAGCCCCAGCTGTGTTTCTGCAGCAGCAAGATCCGAGGCTAGTGATTGAGTATTTAGGATTTCATGCAAGATTGTGTGTGTCTCTGTTCCCAAAATGAACCATCTGCAAGAAGACGCAAAGCACAGGATTCCTCTTAAAGGCCGGAAACAAAATCACTGTAGAGGAAGCGATGAGGAAACTGTTCCCCGTGTTCCTGGGCAAAGGAAAGAACAAAGAGCCTGTGGTAAGCGAGGGAGCAACGCCAGTGTGATGGCCAGGGGTACCCAAAGGTGAACGGTGCCCTTCAGTGAAAAGAGCAGCCGTATGAAGCACTGACCGAAGCCAGGAGGCTTGTCAGTGCCTTCCCAGAACAGAAAACTGGTCACGATCGATCCAGCTCCCTCAGAGAGGGCTGTGCTATCCGCATGCCAATCTCCACCCCAGCTGCACTGGGGTGCAAGGGCTGAGACAGCAGAAGCAGGGTCCAGCGTGGGGCAGGGGGAAGACCTCCTGCATCTGGACAATTTCTAGGCACCTGCCTAGTCTGCCCCACAATGCGCTCAGCTGTCCTGGGCCTGAGGGAAGGCTAAAGGAATGTGTTTTTGATATCAAAAAGAAATCAATAACGCTGTAACAAAACAGCATGACCGAAAGCTTATGCTTTCACCTTGCTGTTCATCATTGAAGGAAGTCAGGACAAGAACTCAAACACGGCAGGAACCGGGAGGCAGGAGCTGACGCAGGGGCCATGGAGTAGTGCTGCTTACTTGCTTGCTTCACATGGCTTGCTCAGCCCACCTTCCTACAGAACCCAGGACCCCCCAGCCAGGGATGGCACCACCCACAATGGGCCTGGGCCCTCCCTCATTGATCACTAATTGAGAAAATGCCTCACATTTAGGGTTCCTTCCTCCCTGATGATTCTAGCTTGGGTCAAAACCAGCCAACAAAGTAAGTAACCTAGAATGTCTGACCTGGGAATTGAGTATCATAATAATCAAGCTGAGGAACCCCACAAATGGCATAGTAGCTGGGAGCATCATGGTCCTCATCTGTCCTGAGAGGAAAACTGCCTTGTGAAAATAGTTCACCCAACTCCGTTACAGCAAAAGCCATATAAATTCTTCTGTGTGTGTGCATGTGGAGATGCGTCTCTCTCTCTCTCTCTCTCTCTCTCTCTCTCTGTGTGTGTGTGTGTGTGTGTGTATGTGCAGGTGCACATGCTGGGAGTGCACACTGGGCTGGTGTCCATGTGGCCATCAAGAACAACCTCAATGTCTTTCCTTAGGTGCTAGGCCCCCTTTTTTGAGACAAAATCCCATTGGCCTGCAAATGGGCATGTAGGCCAGCTAAATAAACATCAAGTTCTTGGATTCTTGGAATCCCTTCATGGGTGCCTCCCCGGGATTACAAATTTGTGCTACCACACCCAGTTTTGGGGGTTGTCGTTCTGGGGATCAAACTGAGGTACTCATATTTTCAAGACAAGCATTTTGCCCACCTGAGCTCTCTCCCTAGCATCCCGTGTGAATCTGAATCCTAAACAAATTTCTTGAAATGAAATAAATGTGTATATATTTATATACATACTAGTCTGAATGCTTTAAGTATATTTTTACACTTACTCTTCATGATATATGTTATCACTATTATTATTATCCCCCACTTTACAGTTGATCAAAATATGGTCCAGAAACCAAAGTATTTGTACAAGATTATCCCATAGACACAATGCTGAGACAAAGCCCCATGCGCCTTCCAAGACTTCCCTCTGTAATGAGAGGCCTACGTTGACCAGTAATGAATTCAGAAAGAGAATCATTTCAGGCAAACATCTAAGGCCAAAGAAAGTTGCACCCTAAGATCCTCTGCCCATTTTAATAGGAACAGTGCAAAATGGTAAATGGTAATTCCTTTTAACTGGCCAGCCATTGACCACATTTCCCACTGGGTCTCAGGGTCTTCTCTTGTAAAGCAAAAGAATTTCATAGGTAGACTCCAAGGGTTCTTCCAACCTTCATAGTCCATGATTTTTCAAATCTATAGCAAGTTCTGATCTCCCGTTGATGTTCACACACTGAGAAAGTGAAACTCGTGTAGAAGGTACCACTGATCAAGCCTCTGCACTGAGTATTCTCTGTATTTATCCCAAAGACTCTCTCCATCCTTCCCTTCCCTGTGCTCCAGGAAGCTGGGCTCTGCTGTGGAATATTCCTTCTGTACACTGTGAAAATATGTTGTTCTCATTGCTAAAACAAAGGTGATAGGCTAATAGCTAGGCAGGATTTTCAAAGCAGAGAGAATTCTGGGAAGAAGAAGGGCCGAGTGTGAGGAGTCTCGAGCCAGACGCAGAAGAAATAACATAAGAAGTTCATAGAAGAGACAAACAAGCTTCAGGGTAGCACATAGATGAATAGAAATGTGTTAGTTTAAGTTGCAAGATCTGGCTGGAGATAAGCCTGAGCTATCAGCCAAGCATTTATAATCTTTTTTAAATCTTTCTCATTTTAATTGTTTGGATGGGGATGTGCTGTACATTTTTCCCACTCCCCTTCCCTCCTCCCCTCTCCCCTTCCACTCTCCCCCTGCCTCCCCTTGCTCCCAATAAGCATTTATAATCAATATTAAGTCTCTGTGTGGTTATTTAGAACTGATTGGTGGGAAAGGAAAGTCCACCTACAGGCCTCTGTACAGGCTCCATGTCCGGCAGCCTCTGTCTTCTAAATGGGCTTGTTCAATGTAAACCTGAGCAGGAACTAGAACGTGTATGTCAATTTTCCTTTGCTGTGTCCAAATACTTTAAAAGGGAGAGAAAGATTTATTTTGGTTCATCATTTTGAAGTTTTCTGTCCATAGTCAGGCAGCCCGCAGTGTAGGGGAGCTGTCTCAATTAGGGTTTCTGTAGCTGTGAAGAGACATCATGCCCACGGCAATGCTTATAAAGGGAAACATTTCCCTGGGGCTGGCTTACAGTTTCAGAGGATTCGTCCCTTATCCTCATGGCAATATGCAGCAGACATGGTGCCGGAGAAGGCACTAAGAGTTCTACATCTTGATTTGCAGGCAGCAGGAAGCAACTCTGCCACACTGGACATAGCTTGAGCAGAGGAGACCTCAAAGCCCCTCCCCATAGTGACACACTTCCTCCAGCAAGGTCACACCTCCTAATAGTGCCACTCCCTATGGGGACCACTTTCTTTCAAACCATCACAGGAGCTATGTGAACAACAATCGGAGCATGTGACAGACAAAGATGGCCACCCCAGTGGGCCAGGAAGTAGAGCAAGTCAGCCATCTTCTTTCTTCCACTTTGGTTCAGCCTATCAGATGGCTAATTTGGAGTAGATCTTCTCCATTTAAAGTAGTTCTTCCCACCTTGATTAACCTACTCTACAAAATTCTCAGACATGCCTATAAGTTTGTTTCCATGGTGATTTGAAATCCCATCAAGTTGGCAATCAAAATTAACCATCACAGCAACAGAGAATCACTAGATGAGGCAACCTGGCTTCTCCAAACATGCCACATCATGTTCTTCTGTTCATCAAAAGAACGATGAGGCTCTGGTGTGGCAATGGACCAAGGCAAAAAGAGAGGGCGAGGGGAGAAAGGCAGGTGGGTCAAGAGAAACATCAGAAAAGCTTTTCCTAGAAGGGATGATGCACAGCTTTAATCCCAACACTCAGAGGCAGGTGTGCCTCTGTAAGTCTGAGGCCAGCCTGGTCTACAGAGTGAATCCCAGGACAGCCAAGGCTATATAGAGAAACCCTTTCTCAAAAAAAGAAAAAGAAGAAAGAAAAAAACCAGGATTTTGTCCAAAGGAAGAATAAAGGGGGGGGGACAATGCCCAAATGCAACTGCAGTGAGCAATTACAGAACAATAGCTAACGGTTTTCTGTAATTAGAAGGAGGAAACCATCACCAGTGAGGATGAGAGCTGCTTTGTCTTCCTGGACCCTCTGAAATGGGGCTCGTGTGAGATGCATAACAGGGGCTTCAATGCCTTTTTTAGTTGTCTTGGGAAATTAATCTTACACTAGCCTTCCACTGCCAGGAAAGGAGGGTAGAGCAGGCAGCAAGGACTCTCTTACTAGGAGAGACAGGCAACTGGAAATGTGAGTCATGCTGAGGCCAGTGGCATCCTGAGAGAGGAAAGGGTCTACGCGCTGATAGCTGCAAGTGAGGAGGTTGGCATCTCTGCAGGTGAGGAGGCAAATGGGCTCTGGCACCATTTCTCATCCCCCTTTTGCTAAACTCCAAGATGTAAATCCTCACATTTTATAATAAGCATGGATTACCAGCTAATAAATTTTTGAAGGTTTTTTTTTAACCAATAATTAGAACCACTGTGATATACGTCGACTACATTTGCGCTCATTCACTACATAGCAGCTCACAGCTATCTGTACCATCAGTCTAAAGGGATCAGACCGCTTTTTCCGGCCTCCAAGGACACTGCATGCAGGTGCAGACAACACGGAGACTCTTTCTTCCAGCAAGCATATTATTGGTGCTGGTGCACAGGCCCAGTGGATTAACACCTGCCTTAGTTAAGATCTACTACTGTGATGAAACGCCATGACCAAAAGCAACTCTATTTCACTTACACTCACAGTTCATCACTGAAGGAAGTCAGGGCAGGAACTCAAGACAGGAACCTGGAGACAGAAACTGGTAGGGAAGGATGGAGAAGGGCTGCTTACTAATGCTTACTCAGCCTGCTTCCTTATGGCACCAAGGACTGAGAGCCCAAATACAGCACTACTCAAAATGGGCCTGGTCACATTGATCACTAATAAAGAAAATGCACTACAAAGTCGCTCACAGGTCAATCTTATGGAGACATTTTTCTCAATTGGGTCTTCCCTCTTCCCAAACGACTCTAGCGTGTGTCAAGTTGACAAAGAAAAAACTAGCCAAAACAACCCCCAAAGGCTGAGACCACCATCAATAGGACATGGTGATGTACACCTGGAAAGAAAGCACTCGAGAGGCTGTGGCAGGTGGATCATGAGTTCAAGGCCAGCCTGGAGAGCTCAGCTGTCATGTGCTCTCTAAATGAATCTTTTCTGCACCGGGAGTCAAAGCTCCTGCTGCCACAAATAAAGTATTGCATTATTATATCTATAATATACACTCGCCTTCATTTTCTACAAGCTAAGGCTCATCTCACATACAGAAATTTTAAAAGCATTTTACACAAATAAGTTTTCTGAGCAGAGTTTAAGGCTTTCTTGGTGGCTGGAGGGTCATATCCATAAGACAGAACAACATGTGTGCCACACAGGGCAGAGCTTGAGGTGTTATAGCCTGGCCCTCTTCCTCTTCACTCTCTCCTTCTGCTGACTTGACTGACATCATGTCTTCCCTACTATGATGGGATGCTTTCCCCAAACTATAAGCCATAATAAACCCTCCCTCCTCTCTAAGAGAGAGATGGATGCAAGAATTCCTCCTGAGCTTGATGAGATGGAGATGGATAGAACTCTTCTCGCTGTTATTCAACATGCAGTATCTTTTTTCATGTTTAAATCATATTTCTTTCACTAATAAAGAAAGTGTGTGGACATGTGTATGTGGGCAGAAATACGAGTGCCATAATGCACGTGTGGAGGTCAGAAGAGAGCTTATGGAAGTCGGTTCTCTCCTTTCACCATACAGTTATCAGGGAACAAACTCAGGTCAGCAGGCTTTACCTACTAAGCCAATTCACTGACCAAATTTCTTTTAAAAAATAAATAATTAAGGCCAGAAGAATAGCTGAGAGGATAAAGACATTTGCCACGCAAGCCTGACAACCAGAGTTCAATCCCGGAACCCACTTAAAGGTAGGAGAACACTCACGGCACAAAGTTGTGCTCTGCCTACCTCATCTCACTATGGCATGCAGACCCACACATACACATCATATGTGTGCATACATACACACATGCACACACACAGTAATACTACTAATAATAAATTTTTAAACATAAAAACTGCCGACAGTGCTGGTGCACACCTTTAATCCCAGCTCTTGGGAGGCAGAAGCAGGCAGATAGATCTGTGAGTTCGAGGCCAGTCTGGTCTACAAAGTGAGTTCCAGGACAGCCAGGACTGTTACACAGAGAAACCCTGTATCAAAATATAAAATAAAATAAAAATAAAAGGCACTCCCACAACCTTTCTCATATACAGATCATCACACTAAATGGCTTATTCTATGTCTAGGCATAGAAATGTACGAGATGATTTCAGCGTATTTCCAGTATTAACCCTTCATTATTACAACGGAGTGAGTGAGGAAGGCTAACTTGAAAGGAAAAGAGGTTTCTTAGTTACTGGAGGTTAGAAGTTAAACAGCATGTTGATAACTTTGTCAAGACAGCCTTGACTAGATCACAACATGGTTGCAAGAGTGTGTGTATATCTCCCTATTTTTTAAAAAAAAGATTTATTTTTATCTTATATGTATGGGTGTTTTGCCTACATCTTTATCAGTGTACCATGTGTGTACAGTGCCTACTGAGGCCAAAAGAGGGCACTGTATCCTTTGGAACTGGATATAGAGATGCTTGAGAGCCACAGTGTGGATGCTGGGAATCTGAACCCAAGTCTTTTGGGAAAGCAGCCAGTGCTCTTAACCACTGAACCACGTTTTGAAGCATCTGTTACACCCTCCTAAAAGCTTTATCTAATCCTTATCAGTTCCAAATGGCCTCACCTCTAAACGCTATAGTCAGGGTAGTTTCTACCCTCTTGATGCCATTAGCATCTGACTCCAAAAACTAAACTCCTGTCTGAATTTCAGGATGTGATTCATACTCAAATCATCCATCACCATCTTGTTTAATCACAAAGCAAGGAACCTATTAACTTCTACCAAAATTTGACCCAGAGGACCCTGAATCCAACATAAAGAGCCTCCCATTCATTCAATGTGCTTGGCGTGGTGATACAAGCCTTTAATTGAGGCATTCGGGAAGAAAAAGCAGGCAGATTCTGAGTTTGAGGTCAGCCTGGTCTGCAGAGCAAGTTCCAGGACAACCAGGGTTACACAGAGAAGCTTTTTCTCAAGGATAAAAAAAAGTGAGATAATTCATGCTAAATGAGCTAAAAACATAAATGGATTAAACCATATTAAATATTTTTAACTCCTTGAGTTCTTTATGATACAAAAATAATGAGTCATCTCTGAAAGCTGCTAAGAAACATCATAATTATTTTTAAAACATGGTTGTCAGGGGCTGGGGATGGGGCTCAGTGTCTGTGTTGTTAATCTTGAATGCCAGCTTGATTGCACTAGGAGTTACCTAGGAGATTCACCAAGCACAGCTCTGGAGGCCTATGCGAGGGAGTTCCCAGAGACAAGTGGTTCATGAGGGCTCTGACCTACCAATGCTTTAATACATTGATGGATTCAGAGTTTGAATATACTATTGAGAGGTAGTGGATCTGTCGAAGCCAGTTGTGGAGGTAGTTCTTTAAAAGCATGCCTTTGCAGAGAAGGCAAACCACTTTAGAAGGACATCCTGGCCCCTTTTCCTCTTACTTTCTATCTCATATCTAATGAGAAGCAAACCACTTTCCTGTACCGCATGCTCTTCAGCATGTTGTTCTGCCTCACCATGCAGGGACTAGAAACAATGGAGCCAGGTGACCACGGACCAAAGCGTCTCAAAGTGGGAATTAAATCTTTACTCCTTAACTTGTGTCCGGCAGGTGCTTGGTCATGGCAATGGGAGTTTCCCGCAGTGGTAAATCCTTGACATGCAAAGGTTGGGTTTGGGACAGCAGAGGGCAGGAAAGTTACAGATGCCCATCAGTGGTAGAGCACATGTCTATCATGTATAAGGCCCTGAGTTCAATCACCAGTTCCTCACACACAAAATATCTATGTAATCTATGTATATATTCTATAGATCATATATTTCATGTATATCAATATTGAGACTGTGCTTATTAAAGAGAATCAAATGCTTTCTTTTGTGTTCTATTTTGAGAGGACAATAAAATAGTTGATAAAAGGAAATTTATGCAGGATTCTTTCTTCTGATTGGTTGGTTGGTCAACTGGTTGTTTATTTTTGTTGTTGTTGTTCTTTTTTTGAGATGGGGGTCTCATGTAGCCAATACTACCCTTGAACTTTTGATCAGGAGGCTGCCTCTGTCTTTCTAGTGTTAGACTTTCAGATATATGCCAATATGTCTTGCGGAAATTTTTCCTTTAAAGAAGTATTCCAATTGGCCAGGCGGTAGTGGCACACGTCTTTAATCCCAGCACTTGGAAGGCAGAGGCCCCCGGTGGATCTTTGTGAGTTCAAGGCCAACCTGGTCTACAAGAGCTAGTTCCAGGACAGGCACCAAAGCTACAAAGCAAAAAAAAAAAACAAACAAACAGAAGTATTCCAATTGAAAAAGGGGAAATAAATGGCAGAATTAGACTATCACCAACTTGCAATCCTTAATGATTGACGGGTGTAACAACAACCATAAGTGACAGCTAGCAAAACATCTGATCCTTCAAATAGATGCAAACGCCCCCACATTGTTTTAGCCTTGTCCCACCTCACCGCAAAAACAAAGCAAATGTCTGAATGTCATCAGGTCTCTATATCTAATGAAGGATCTATGTGAAACAGAATTCTGTACAGTGTTGAATAGCATCAAGCCGTTACATGACTGACAAGCAAGACAGCTGAGAGGCTGAAGACCCTTACCACCAAGCCTGACAACTCAGGTTCGATTACCCAAGATCCACCAAATGGAAGGATAGAAGGAATTCCTCTTGCCCCCACATATATACCAAGGCATGCACATGTGTGGACACGTGCAATAAATAAATAAATGTAATAAAAAATAAATTACTAAATCAAGGCTGTGGGAAAGTCTCCAGATCAAATGATCCAGCTTCTTTGATAAAAGTGAGTGAAAATAAATAAAGGTGGGTGCTGGTAGGATGGCTCAGTGGTTTAGGGCACTTACTGCTCTGACAGAGGACCTGGGTTCAATTCCCAGCGCCCACATGGCAGCTCACAACCATTTGCAACTTGAGTTCCAGAGGATCTGATGCCCTCTTCTGACCTCCTCATGCCCTAGACACACCTGTAAGTACACAAACATGCATACAGGCAAAACAACCATAGAAATAAAAATAAATAATTTTAATGCAATTAATATTGGTATTACATCCTAGTTTTCCTACCTTTGAGTAGGTTTGAAATTTTTATTATATAAAATAGTGCCACAGACCGGTCCTCACGGGACCCATGAACCGAGGGAGAATGGGGTGAAAG
>LOEQ01001478.1:346129-356440 GCA_001685075.1 Bramus lutescens | reverse complement strand
CAAGGTGAACCCAAAGAAAAACATATATAGATCCTCCTGGAAATTGGAAGCAAAGAAGATTGCTGGGCAAAAGTTGTGAGCATGAGGGTGGGGGTGGAGGAAGAGGAGGGGGGGAGAGAAAGGAGAAAGGAAAAGACTGGAGAGAGCTTGGGGGAGTAGGAGGGTGGAGATGGAGGAAGGGTGGATATAGGAGCAAGGAAGAAGATATCTACATTGAGGGAGCCATTTTAGGGTTGACAAGAGACTTGGCTCTTGAGGGGATCCCAGGTGTCCACAGGGATGTCCCCAGCTAGGTCCTGGGGCAGCAGAGCAGAGGGTACATATATATTTGTTATGCAAGTAGAACTGGGCATAGAGGTGCCAGCAGTTGTAAGGGTAAGACAGGAGAGCTGCAGGAGAGGTCAGTGTCTCTGTTAAAAAGAAAGAAAAAATTTTGGAATTTGAGGCTGACATGATGGCTCAGCACGTCAAGGCACCCGCTGCCAAGCTTGACAACTGAGTTTGATTGCTGAGATTCACAGGGAGAGAATCAAATCCTGAAAGTTGTACTCTGACCTTCATGTGCATGCCATGTTACATGTGCACCCACAAACGTGCACATAAAGTAAATAAAATTATATATATATATATATTATAGGTAGTCTGTTCTGATGGTAGGAGAAACCTGTGGAGAGCCACGTGTGCTGATGCGTGTCTTTAATCCTGGCAGAAGCAGGCAGATCTCTTGAGTTTGAGGCCAACTGGAGCTACATAGAGAGATCCTGTCTCGAAAAACAAAACAAAAAGACACCTGGTCTCCCTTGCTTTTTCTGGTATTTTATTTGCCAGGGGTAGCAGCTTTAACTGCAGTGATGTATGTCTTTCTAGATTCTGTTGTGATTAAATTGTTAAAACTGAACTGTGGAACTTGGGGTTTCATTGTGTGGCCAAAGAAAGTTTCCAAAACATCTTCCTTTGCATAATAAAGGCCTTTTTTATGCTGAAACCACTAAAGCTGAACCCAGAGCTGGTCATTTAGAAAGATCACTCTTAGGTCCATACAACACTTTTGGTTTTTGCTTTGTCTTGTTTTTTAGCCAAAAGTGGATGGATTACTCTGGAATTTGTTGAATGACTTAGCTTTGGTTGAGTAGCTGTCACACCCATTGACCTCCTAAGGGTGTGCTTCTTGATAGCTTAGAACTGTCTTGAGAATTGCACTATGTACAGCATGGCTGGTGCTACCTGTTGGATGCCAGCAGTGCCCTGGCTACCACTGTGATCTTAACCAGAGCATCCTGCTCATGTACAGAGCCTTTAGAGGGAAACCAAAAGGAGCAATAGTTCCCTGCTTGGAGAAAGAAACTTACTTTCTGTACAAAATGGATTGTTAAAATTGATCATTATTTAGGAGACTGGTGTGCAGAGATCAAGGTTGAAAACAATCTCTTTGATTTTGAGTTTGTATTCTAGTAAAGTATAGGTTTTTGATTTATTCTAGAGGAAACTAGTATTCTTTTGGAACAAGGGAGTGCTCACTGAAATATTAATAGTGAAAGAGCAAGGCCATAAATGTTAGTGGTAGGTAGAAGAGGGGAAAAATGCTTCATGTTTGAGAAAAGTCTACATGTAAAAGTACAGTGCATAAGACATTGATAAGGAAAGAAAAGAAAAAGACATTCATAGGAGAAAACCAGACAGAAACGTTTCTTCGGCTACATTGTGATAGAACTTTAAGATGGTGGCGCACACCTTTAATCCCAGCACGATGGGAGGCAGAGACAGGCGGATCTTCATGAGTTTGAGACCAACCTGGTCTACAGAGCGAGTTCAGGACAGGCTCCAAAGCTACAGAGAAACCCTGTCTCAAAAAACCAAAGGAAAAAAAAAGAAAGAGCTTTATAGACTCTATAGACTTTGGTGATGTCTTAAAAGCCCTGGTGTGTGTAGTTTTCATTCTGAAACTTCTTTGTGGAAAACATACCATGTATGATAGTACTTAAAGAGATGCCGTTAACCTCTCTTCCCAAACTCCAACAGCTTCAAATGACCCTGTGATAAATCCCATGTTAACTGTTTATGCTTGCAGATGATGTGGTGTATATGTTGAGCGTCTCACCTTTCAGTCAGTCCTGTTCTTGTCAGTACAGTAATCAGATGACATGCTGCTTTCTCTTGATGTTTTCAAGATGTTTTTATTTTTATATGCATGAGTATCTTGCCTGTTTGTATATATGTATACCACATGTGTGCCTAGTGCCTGTAGAGGCCGGAAGAGGGTGCTACCCTGCCTGGCCTTGCTTTTCTCTTGTTGATTATAGCTGTTTTTGTTCCTGCCTTCAAGGTTATACTGTAGTTTTCAGACGATTCCTCCCAGCCTTATTGCCTACTGAGATATGCTGAGTTTCTTCAGCACATTTGGTTTTCAGGCTGTAAAGTGGGAGTTTATAGTTAATTACCACAAAGGAATCTTGCTCCTGAGATGTCCTTCACTCTGGCTTATAAGATGCTAGAATCTTACTGATGCTCGTTTAAAGCATTATTAACTTTAGAATACCCAAATAAGAAGCAGCAGATGGCTCTTATGTGCTAAATTAGTGTTGAGACTATATTGAACATACATGACTACTAGGGAGCCATTTACTTAGAATCTCCCTGTAATATCTACCGTGGAAAACTGGGTAAGTCATTGTCTTCTCTACAGTATTAGTTTTCAGTTAGTGGAGATAAAGATTTTTCCACCCTGAAAAGAAATAAGACTTTTGAGGTTGTTTACTAACTACATAGCCCTCATGTACTGAGCCTTACTCTTCTCATTATTGTGTGTCCCTTATAAAATTAACACTCATAAAAAGATAGTCATTGATGGCTCACGTAGGTAGCCATGGTTACACCTGTGCTAAATTCCCATTCCTTCTTCTCATTCTTTAAATAGTAAGTTAGACATTTTCGTCTATAGCATTGTATAGAAGTTCTGAGCCAGGCATTAATGACACACTGGTGGTCCCAACTTATTAGAGGATGAATCAGGAGGACCCCTTATTATGGTAGTTTAGGATCTGCATGGACACCACGGCCTATTGTAGCACGGATAATTAAAAACTCAGAGTCAGATATTGGGGTTCAACCCAAAAACCAGAAAAACAAAGCACCCAAGCCACTAGAGGAGTCTTCTACCAAGGCTGGGCGACCGCAAACTAAGCCTCTCCTCCCGTTTTATATTTCCTCTAGTGCTGGGGTTAAAGGTATATGACTCCCTAGTACTGGGATTAAAGGTGTGAGATACCACCGCCTGGATTTGTTTCTGCATTGATCTTGTGCAGCCCAGGGTGGCCTTGAATTCACAGAGATTCATCTCCCAAATCCTGGGATTAAAGGTGTGGGCCACCACTGCTTGACCTCTAGTGGTTTAGCTTTGCCCTTCTGCTCTTTAGGCAAGCTTTATTTATTAAAACATAAATAAGATATCACTGTACCCTGTTTTCTGTCTCTCCTTCTCCCCCATTCTCCATATTAATAAGGCACTCTAACATACATTTATTCCTTCATTTATGCAGAAAGTATTAACGGAAGGTCTTCTGTAGACCAGGTATTATTTGCAGGCACCAGAAATCCATTAGTGAGTTATTCCCTTTGGTAACTAGGTATGATTTTGCAAACCTTGTGGGTGAATATGAAGATTAAATTCGTCTGAATCACACATGTGTGCATGCAGAACCACACGATATCAAACAATATGAACTCAGTAAATACAAGCTGTGGTCATTATTTTCACTGGGAAGGGAGCTTCAGTTGAGTAATTGTGTAAATCAAGTTGGCCTGTGGGTATGTCTGTAGGAGATTGTCTTGATAATCGATAATGCAGCCCATTGTGGACATCACCATCCCTAGGCAGAGGGGTTCCTGCATCATGTGAGTCAGGCGAAAGCTCAGTGGGAGCAGGCTGCAGAGATTCATTCATTTCTCTCTGCTCTTGACTGTATATAATGTGACTAGCTGCTTGAGTTCCTGCCTTGACTTCTCTCAAGAACTCTGAACTTGGAATTGTAAGCCAAATAAATTCTTTCCTACCTGGGTTTCTTTTGGGCAGCCTGTCACAGAGACAAAAATAAAACTAGAACACATGTAGAAATATATTTTTGTTTTTCTCTTACTCTTGTAGAAGAAAATATTCTGAGGTTTTTTTTTTCTTTTCGTTCATCTTCACTTTCCTAGTTTTTCATTCATCTTCACTTTCCTAGTTTGTGAATAGAATTGATTCCAGAAAACACAAACATAAATAGGATGGAATTTTCTAGGCCCAGTGAATTTGGAAATTATTTAGTAACCCGACTTAAATTCTGATGAGTTTTTAATCCAGGATAATGGTGCTATAGGCAATTTATGTCATCATTAATTTCAAGTCCGAGTGAGCCTCAAAAATAGAGATCACTGATGCATAAGATGTTGGTAAAATGTATTTGGAAACTGACTTGATTAGAAGATTTCAAGTAATTTAAATGCATGGGGTCAACGGAAAGTGATCAGCTTGGAGCCGTGGCAGCAATTTGTGTACATATTTTAAGCTTCTTTAGTTTAAAGTTTGGGTTACAAAACTTGAGTATTCTAAATGTATAAATATGCTGAAAGGACATGTTGATATCTAGAGTGACTTAATGAGGTTGCTTCTCTCCTGTGTTCCTAAGCTGCTTGTGTTTGAACACTTTAGGTCATTTACAGCAAATACACTGACCTGGTTCCAAAGGAGGTTATGAATGCAGATGACCCAGACCTGCAAAGGCCAGATGAAGAAGCTATTAAAGAGGTAAATAAGAGTTGATACATGTAATTGTTTTAGATAATTGTATGTCCTTATTAATTTCCAACTGCTTAACATGATGCTTCTCATCTCAGATAACAGAGAAGACAAGAGTAGCCCTGGAGAAGTCCGTATCGCAGAAGGTTGCTGCAGCCATGCCAGTTCGTGCAGCTGACAAGTTGGCTCCTGCTCAGTATATCCGGTATGCACCATGCTGGACGTATTAGTTGTGTGTCAGGCTCCATAGGTGGGATCTTGATGACTCCCACAAGCTTACAAAGCCAGTTACAAATGCATTGTCATAATGACTTTTGTTTGCAGAAGGGTTTTTATTATTATTATTATTTTGCTTTTAAGATCTATTTATTTGGTGTATGAGTACTCTATTCGCATATATGCCTATAGGACAGAAGTTGACACTGAATCACATTATAGATGGTTGCTGGGAATTCAACTCAGGACCTCTGGAAGAGCTGCTTAACTATTGAGCTATCTCTCCAGCCCCAGAAGTTTTGTGGGTTTGGTTTTGGTTTTGGTTTTTTGTTTTGTTTTGTTTTGTTTTTTGAATACCTATGTTAAAATGTTAACTGTTCTAAGATGGGTGGGGTGCCACATTCTCAGGCAGTGTCATGTGACTCTGAGTGCTAGGCCAGCCAGGGCTGCATAGTGAGACCCTGCCTCAAAACAAGATGTTAGTTGTTGTGCTTTTCATATGATTAAAGTGATAAAATCAAGGTTGGGGAGTTTCGGTTTTCACTGTTTTAGAAAATAACCATTACCTATGGTTTATGACCTAAACCACAATTGCTTAGAGTTTCTAGTTATATTTAGTAAACATTTATAATGCTGCTAACTGTTGGGGGCCTTCACTGGACTGTCTATGTAAGGAATGGTTGAAACTAGATATTAAGGGAAAACTTAAGGCTTCTGTAGGCAGGGGCTGTACATTGGTTTCCTGGCTGCCCAGACCCAAATAATCACACAAAAACTATATTAATTACAACACTGTTTGACTGATGGCTCAGGCATATTCCTAGCTAGTTCTTACATCTTAAATTAACCCATTTCTATTAATCTATGTATTACTGCAAGGTTGTGGCCTACTGGTAAGGTTCGGACGTGGCATCTGTCTTGCTTCGCCTTCTTTCTCCCAGCATTCAGTTTAGTCTGCCTCCTCACCCCTCGCCTAGCTCAATTCTGCCCTGCCATAGGCCAAAGCAACTTCTTCATTAACCAGTGATAATAAAATATATTCATAGCATATAGGGGAAATCCCACTTCAGACTTCTGCTACAGTTTTTACAACATACACTGCATGTTGCCAATGGGCATACTACTTGTAATTTTTTTTCTTTTAAAGAAAATCATTCATTTATTTATTGTTATTTTATATGTATGGGTGTTTTGCCTGCATGCCCGGTGCCCAACGAGGCCAGAAGAAGGAGTTGCAGGAACCGAAGTTGCCGGCAGTGGTGACCTGACATGTGGCTGTTGGGAATTAAACTCTGGAAGAGCAGCCTGTTTTCTTAACTGCCGAGTCTCTCCAGCCCTGGCAATTTTTTTTCCATAATATAGACTTAAAAGTAGCTGTTAGTTTTAGACTTGCAAAGCTGGGCAGGTGCATCTTACAGGTGGGATGTGGAAAGGATAAGGAGGGAAGTCACTAACCACTGGGTGCACATTTTGTCTGATTTGGTTTCTATTCCTTCTCTGGTCTGCTTCTGGCTGCTATCCCTAAATGTATGGTTATTTTACGTCAGTACTTCTGAAAAGAATTGGAAGTGTAGTCACGTGGAACTATAATAGAAGATAAATGCCAAATAAAAGATTGAACTAATTACACCTTTAATTTTCATCTACTTTTGTTAGCTACACACCATCTCAACAAGGTGTAGCATTCAACTCTGGAGCTAAACAGAGAGTTATTCGGATGGTAGAAATGCAGAAAGATCCAATGGAGCCACCAAGATTCAAGTAAGTATCTGGCTTCATGACTATCTTAATTATGTTTCTATTACAGTGATAAAACACCATGACCAAAAAGCAAGTTTATTTGGCTTACCTTTCCACATTGCTGTTCATCACTGAAGGAAGTCTAGATTCTGGAGGCAGGAGTTGATGCAGAGGCTGCTGTATACAAGCTTGCTTCCTGTGACTTGTTCAGCCCACCTTAAAGAACCTAGGACCAACAGCCAAGGGATGGCCCCAGCCACCATGAGCTGGGCCCTCTCTGCATTGATCACTAAGAGAATGCCTTACAGCTGGATTACAAGGAGGCATTTCCTCAGCTGAGACTCCTTCATCTCTGATGACTCTAGCTTGTGTCAAGTTGACACACAAAACCTTACCTAGTACACTGAGAATGAAACAGGAAGTGTCCCACAAGTTCATCAGCAGGTAAATCAATGAACAAACATTAGTACATCAGTACCTGCAGTATTGTTGGACCAAGAAAAGAAATAAACTATTGCAGTAACATAGAAGAGTCTGAAAATGAGTGTGCTACATGAAAGAAGTGAGACAAAAACAAGTAGTACAATGTTAGGGCTCTGTATATCACTCTAGAAAATGGGATCAGCAGGAAGGCTCAGGGGTTAAAGACAATTACTGCCAAGTCCAGTGGCCAGAGTTCAGTTCCTGGGACTCACGTGGCATCTGGAGAGACTCCTGCAGAGTTGTTCTCTGACCTTCATACTTTATAGGGTACATACATGCATCCCTCCCCCACCCACAGAGAGAGAGATAATAAATAAATTAATCTTAAAAATTCTAGAGAATGCCAATTTTATCCTTAGTTACAGAAACTTGATCAGTTGACCGCCCGTGGAGAAGTGGGTGGGAATGGACAAGAAAAGCGGTAGGCACGAGGCACGACACGTGTAGAAGTTAATTAAGATGCTCACTTGTCTAGATTGTGTTACCTAGGTGATGGGGTTGTATGCATCATGTTTAACTCACTGTTTGTCAGTTACATCAAGCCATGAATGTGTTACCCTGTGCAGTGGTAACTGTGATATGAATGGTGACAGTGGCCACATTTTATTAGCTATCAAAACCAAGCATGAGGTGTCCCATGAGCATTCATCACAACAAAAACTTAAAATGAGAAGGGGAGGCTTAAGACCTGATGACCAAAAAGCAGTTGGGGAATTTATGCTTTGATTATTTGTTTTTCTTTGATATATTCTTTAGGATTAATAAGAAAATTCCTCGGGGACCACCATCTCCTCCTGCACCTGTGATGCATTCTCCTAGTCGGAAGGTAATCCTCGTGATTTTTAATTTTATAAAGAGCCCTTCTGCCTATGGGTGCGTGTCACCATGACAGTTAAACTTTGTTTTAAAAGATAAATATGGACCCGGTTAGAACTGCAGAATAGTGTGCTTATGAAAGTGTTTGTAAATACTTGCTGTTTTACCGCCAGTGCCTTGGCCTCTGCTCTCAGTGGACAGAATCTGCCTGGCATGCAGAAGTGTGGGATTTCATTTGAAAGCAGCTGCATTGCCCCGCCCCTCCAAGTCAGGCACTTTAAAGTATGGAAAAATACTGCCCATCATTTTAGTGATCTGAATTCTTCTCCATCTTTCACATTAGCTTTCCGTGTGGCTAGAGTCCACTACACGGAACAGTGAGCACTGCTACCAGAGACGTTGCTGCAACTGTCTGTTCATGTAGGGAGGATCTGTTTGGTTTTGGAGTGAGACTGTAATAACAGCTCTCCCTCGCCTGTATTCCAGATGACTGTAAAGGAACAGCAAGAGTGGAAGATCCCCCCATGTATTTCCAACTGGAAGAACGCAAAGGTGAGTTGGTTTGGTTTTGGTTTTGTCACTGGGTCTCTTAGGGTCCATGGGGATTGTTCAGGAAGGATCCACCTGGGATTTTCCTTGAAACTTTACTGCCTCACTTAAGCTAAACATCCACAATAAGAAGGTGACAACTGCTGCAAACGAAGCTCAGTGGAAGAGCATACATTCAGCATGTGAGGCCTGGTGTACCACCAAGACAGTGGAGACAGCTTCCTCGGATGTTTCAGTTACACTGGGCACTTGAATGCCATGTGAATCTCTTGAGTGTATTCTAGCTATAAGAAGCACATGCAGAAGGAAAAGCAAGAGCAAAATACCCTATTTATTAAAGATACAATTCTTCATGATGGTCAGATCTCTAGGTTAGAATTATTTTCAGAAAAAATTAAACCATTCTCATTGTTCACATGAGAAAGGAGAACAGTGAGTGGGGTTTTCTCTGCCCTGATTTCCTGTTATTCTTGTATGTAGCGTTGCTCTTCAATGTGTTGCCAGATGTGTGTGGTGTTGCATGCGTGTGATCCCTGCACACATGAAGGCTACTTTGGGCTACATCACAAGATCCTGTCTGAAAGAGCCCTAAAAGTAAAACCCATTTATGGCAGAGCTTGATGGCTTCCTTGAGGCAGAGGCAGGCAAGTCTCTGTAGTTTTGAGGTCAACCTGGTCTAATAGTGAATTCCAGGATAGTCAGGGCAAACAGAATTTCTAAGTATCTCAGCCAACTGCCAGCTTCTCCAGAAGTTAGTAAGAATCTATAAAATATGGGATCTATTTCCTAATTCTTACTCTTTATAGGCTTGGAGTTCAGTTCATGATTCACTTTATGGGTGAAAGCAGCAACTTTAAGCCATGAGTTAAATACAAAAATCACATATTCATCCTTCACTGGAATGGCTATTGGACCATCTTACTTGAGATTCATATCTGTGTATCCCCGTGACATGTTGAGATGATTCAGAAACACTGTGGGACTTTGTTGACGTTTGTGGATTCTTTGTAGATGGGAGCTTTTTTTATATTTTTGGTTTGGTCTTACTCTTTAGCCTAGAACTTGCTACATGATCCAGGCTGGTCCTGAAGTTATAATCCTACTGCTTCAGTCTCTCAAGTGGGGTTGTAGACATGTACCCCCACACCCAGCCAGCACTGTTTTATATTAGGAGACAATGGACATAAGATTAGTGTTTGGGAGAAGAGTTAGAATTCTGGGGGAAAAAACAACAGGCCTGAAAGTCTCATGCATGTTCAGCATATTCTCTGGGTTACAGTGGTTTGTCTGTGTTCTTATGACTGCTGGTTTTACTCCTACACCGGCTATTTGACTGTGGGACAGTGATTTCCTTTTATCATGATCCACAGTTATTAACACTGTTTTTAAGCTTGGACTCTTGCATCGTCCTGGTGGGTTCCAGTCTTCGATCACCCACTTCCTGACTCTGAACTTAGCGCCATCACTCAACACTCTAACCCGTCTTCCTCTGTGAGGTGGAGAGCGCTGTGTTACCAGCCTTGTGTAGTCACTAGGATGATTAGACAGTGGGCCTTCTGTGCAAAGCACCCACTGTTAGTTGTTTTCCATAATTGTGTGAGAAGTGTGGAAAATAGAAATTTGAGTGGCTCTCAAACTGGGCATGCATTAGGCTAATGTTAGGTGGTGACTGTCAACTCACTGAGCTGACTTGCCCTCTGCTTTCTCTTCAGGGTTATACAATTCCTCTGGAT
>LOEQ01001478.1:317581-331015 GCA_001685075.1 Bramus lutescens | reverse complement strand
GGCCTGTGCACCAAGCTGTTGCTCACCCGCTGGCTGCTGCCCCCAAAGCGCCGAGCCGCATTTTCCCTCCAGCCGCCATTTTCTCCCCAACCCTCGCGGCCTTGCTCCCGAAAGCCTGAAAGTCGCTCGTCCTTCTTTTAACTGTCCACTAAAATGACGCTAACGTGTGATTTTGTGTAAAATCCGACAGAACGTCTTCTTGTACGTTAGGGTGGCTCCACGGCTTCAAATAAAACCTGCCTTCGGAGAAGTTTAAAACTATTAAAGCTTTGGGCGTTAAGACTAGGCCCTGTCTTATCTGAGACTTAAAAGAGGTCATTGTAGAGTTTTGATATATTCCACCAACGGTTAAAAAAAAGCCAAATAAGTATATTTCTTTAAGAAAATCTAAAGCCAGGCGATGGTGACGCACTCGAAATGCAAAGGCAGGCGGATCTGTGTGGTTCGAGGCCGGCCTGGTCTGAAAAAGCGAGTTTCAAGACAGACAGCTTTCTTTACCCAAGAGAAACCCTGTCCAGAAAAATGGGGCTGGAGAGATGCCTAAGTGGCTAAGAGCATTTACTGCTCTTCCATGACAGCCTGGTCACACATAATGGGGTCCGAGCCATGTGTGGCCCAGGCCGCACAGCTGTCGTAGTAGACAGCACTGAGTTACAGGAAAAGCCTGTATTCGGTTCCCAGTACCCACATGGCAGCTCACAGTAACCCCAATTCCAGAGGATCAGACACCCTCTTCTGACCTCCACGGGCAAAACACTTATGCACATAAAATGAATTTAAAATAAATCTAAGCAACCTACATACCTATTTCTGTTTCTCCTTCCTAAGAAGAACGACAACGCAATGAGAAAGGGCCAGGGGGAAAAAACTGTATATTTTCCTCAGTCATGTTTTTTAAATTTTGGTTTTGTTAAGACAGAGTCTCATTCTGTAGCCCAGATTGCCAGCTAACAAGTTTGAGGACAGCCTGGTCTATAAATCTAGTTCCAGGGCTACACAGAGAAACCCTGTCTTGAAAAATCAAAAGGGAGGGAATACACGTCTAAATTTAATCCCAGCACATGAATGGGAGGCAGAGGCAGGCGGATCTCTGAGTTTGAGGCTAACCTGTTCTACAAGAGCTAGTTCCAGCACAGGCTCCAAAACTACAGCGAAACCCTGTTTGAAAAGGGGGAGGGGGGCCTGGAGTGATGGCTCAGTGATTAAGAGCACTGACTATTCTTCCAGAGGAACTGAGTTCAATTCCCAGCACCCACATGGCAGCTCACAACTGTCTGAAGATCAGTTGCAGGGGATCTGACACCTTCACACCAATGCACATAAAATAAAGTTAAATAAACCATAAAAAATATTTAACAAAAAAAAAAAAGAAAAAGAGCAAAAGAAGAAAGAGATCATGTTTTAAAGAATGGTAGTTTGGACTTATAGCTCTGTGGTGGAGTGCTTGTTTAAGATATTAAATTTGATTTCCCAGCAACACAGAAAGGTTTGTTTTAAATCTGCTTATATACCAGTCATTTGTTGGAATTTTGTCAGGAAATCTCCACGCATGGAGGTTAAGACTAAAGTTTTGCGGGCCTTGGTGACACATGCCTTATCCCAGCACTCAGGAGGCAGAGACAGGCGGATCCCTGTGAGTTCCAGGCCAGCATGGACTATAGTACGAGTTCCAGAACAGGCTCCAAAGCTACAGAGAAAACAAAACAAAAAGACAAAAGTTCATTTCTCAAGCCAGACATGGTAGTTCCAGCCCTTGAAGGCAGAGGCAGGTAAATGTCTTGAGTTCCAGAACAGCCAGGTCTCCAAAACCCAACATCATAAAAGAAGCTCATTTCTTTCTGAAAGAAAATATTCAATGTATATTAAGGCAAGCTACATCTATTATTTATGGAAGAATGAAATGGGGTTATTCTGTTTTGCTTTTTTCTTTATTTTTTTATATGTTAGCATATTGGATTCGGTTTTGGTTGTTTTTTTGTTTTAGTTTTTGGTTCAAGTAATTTAGCTTAGTTCAAGACAGGTTTTTTTCTTTGTAGCCCTAACTTTCCTGGAGTTCCCTTTGTACACCAGTTTGGCCTCAAACTCAGAGAACTGCCTGCCTCTGCTCCAGGGTGCTGGGATTAAAAGTGTGTGGCACCACACCCATCCTGGGTCTTATCTAAGACACTATGTGCAAAGAAAACTTCATGAGCTCCTAATACTTAATTTTTTTAATAATAAAAGCAAAGTTCTATCATTAGTATTTTATTAACAGGTAACACTTTGAGCAAATAGGGTCGTAGTGTTTTGTGGAAATAACTTTGTGATTAGAGAACTCTCCATTTCCTCAACCTCCTCCTCCTGATATTTCCTAGCTATAATAAGTACCTCAGAAGCAGTGTTAGCACTAACCAGACTAAATAACTTGAAAGTCCAAACCATTTTAGTCTTTTATTACCACTTTTCTTAATTTTGAAGAGCTATATAATATTTGTTAGAATATAGATAAACTAAGGCCATGGATCAAGTAGGTGGGAGAGCTAATATTAAGAACCCCCATAGTAGAAACCTCTTCGGAGGTCTGAGGTTCTCAGGGTTGACCTCTAAGATGGCTTGCCCTCTGTATTAAGTTTCTCTCCTTCCAGGTGGTCAGATTTCCTCTGAATATGTCCTCGGTGACTGATCATGATGCCTGTAGGGCAGGACTTCAGCCTGTGAGCAAGTGGCAGGCTTATGGGCTCGAAGGCTATCCTGGTAAGTACATGTGAGAATAAAATTACTAGGAATAAGTGGTGAATAAACAAACAAAGGACATACCTAAACATGGATTAATGCCCCACCCTGGATCATAACCTATTTGTGCCTTCTCTGAGTTATCTGTTTAATGCTTCCGAAAAATAGAGCAGCTCAGAAGTGGATGTCAGATGACTGGAATGAGAGTTACAGACGAATGAGCCACCTGACATTGACACGGGGAATCAACCACTAGTTTTCTGCGAGAGCAATATATACTCTGAACTGCTATGCATCTCTCCAGAAACAGAGGGTATTTATTTTTGTGTGTATGACTGTTTTGTCTACAGGCATGTATACACAACAAATGCAGGCCTATCTCCCCAACCCCTAGAGGCTGCTCTTAAACTCCTAACCTTTTTAGTTTTTTGAGACAAGAGTTTCTCTGTAGCTTTGGAGCCTGTCCTGGAACTAGCTCTTGTAGACCAGGCTGACCTCAAACTCACAAGAGATCTGCCTGTCTTGCCTCCTTGGGATTAAAAGCGTGTGCCACCACGGCCCACCTAAACTTCTAACTCTTAACTACTATTTTCAAGGTCATAATTTTCTGTTGACCTGGGCCTTGTTGCTGTATAAATTTTCATGGTGCAAACTTTTCAGGCCCTCTTTGGTTTTATATTGTCTGAAGTGATGTGTCCGCTTTTTTAGATTTTGTAGGATTTCATACTTAAGCCATATCTCTTGAGTTAGTACTGTATTTTTTTTAGGTAATTTCTTTGGCTTTTGAAGCCATTGTAAGGTGCATTTAAAAGAAGTATAATAAAGTATGGAAAAGTAAAGTGATGAGAAGGTTTTGTTTACTTCTTGATCCTGCTAATTCTGAAGGAACTCTGTAGCAAAACCTGTCTTTACTGGAAGAAACAGGAGGAACTGGGTCTGGGAAAGAAAAGACTTGGGTAGGAAATGTAACAGTAGGCACCAAACATTTGAAAAGCAGTTACACACAAGAAAGAATGAGGAGCAGTAGTTAAGGCATAGGTTCTGGTTCCCATTTATCTGGACTCAGACCTGAATCTTCTGTGTACTAACTGATGTAAGACAGATCTCTTCCCTTGCCCTCAGTTTTTTCAAGCATGAAATGTGTATAAAAATAGGACCTGGTATAAGATTAGAATGAGCTGGAGAGGGCTGGAGAGATGGCTTAGTGGTTAAGAGCACTGACTGCTTTTCCAGAGGTCCTGAGTTCAATTCCCAGCAACTACATGGTTACTCACCACCACCTGTAATGAGATCTGGCACCCTCTTCTGGCCTGCAGGCATACAGACAACACTATATATGTGATAAATAAATATTTAAAAAAAAAAAAAAGAATGGGCTGGAGAGATAGCTCAGTGGTTAAGAATGCATATTCTTCAGAAGGCTGAAGTTCAGCTCACAACTCAAAACTACCTTTTACTCCACTGCTAAATACACACATACACATGATTAAATCTTTTAAAAGATTATGATGGAAGCTAGAGAGATGGCTCAGCAATTAAGAGCACTGACTGCTCTTCCAAGAGGACCCGGTTCAATCCCCAGCACTCACATGGCAGCTCACAGCTGTCTAAAACTCCAAGATCTGACACCCTGACGCAAACACCAATGCACATAAACATTTTTTAAAAAGATTTTGATGGTTTAATTTGAATATACATGTAAAGTGCTTCAATTAATACCTGACATGTAGTAAGTTGTCAATAAATGTTAACTGTGAAGTTAAAGGTATGTCGGTAAGAAAAATGAAAAGCTGATTTAGAACGGACATGGTAGTGCATGTCCATAATCCCAGAACTAAAGATTCTGAGGCTGGAGGGTCACTGCAAATACAAAGCCTGCCCAGGTTCTATAGCAAGACCCTGCCTCAAAGCAAGTAGGGGATGGATTGAATCATTGCAACTCCAATAACAGGATCCTTATCTCTAAAGCCAAGAGGAGGGAGAAAACTGATTTGGAGTTCTGTGTGTCAGAACCGCAAAACAATACAAATTAAAGAAAAGCAGATTTTTAACCCATAAAAGCAGCTTACAAATAGAACACAGTGGTAATGCTTGTCTGGCATGCTCCATGTCTTACTTAGTTCAGTCACCATTACAAAAAAAAAAGCCAGACAAAATAGCAAACACCTTTAATCCAGGAGGCAGAGGAAGGCAGATCTCTGTGAGTTGGGAGGCCAACTTGGTCTACACAGCTCCAGAATAGCTACAGCTAGCTACATACTGAGCTCTATCTTGAAAAACAGTTGAGCTTATCTGAAATAGACTGCCTAAAGAGGAATTAAATTTCAAGTTATTTCAATGGTGTGAACTGGATCAGATATATTCTTTTTAAGCTGATATCTTTTGGAAGTGTTAGAATATTATTTTCTTGTGGCGGGGGAGTGTGGTTTTGCTGGAACTTAATCTGTGCACCACGTGTTCAGTGCCTTTAGAAGTGGGAAGAGGGTGTTGGTTGGATCCTCTAAGATTGAAGTTACAGGTGCTTGTATATTCAAGAAAGGTGGGTTTGAAGCTGGGAAACAAAATAGACTAATAACTAGTGTTTTGTTTACTAAATGAAGACCTATTATTAATTAAATCAAGTACTAGAGTAGTCTTCTGTACTTGCAATAAGTGAAACAAGGGCTTGGAAGAGTATGTTACTATATTGGATACTTGGTGAAAATCGAAGGATGAACTTTCAGTTCTAATGTTGATTTTGGACAATACTATTAACAACTATCTTAGGTGTGTCTCCAAAGTCAGATATTAACAAGGTGTCTCTTGTTCTTCAGAACTTGTTTTTTCATTGACTTTAATCAGAACCAAAGGACATGGGATGTAAATGACAGAATAGTAGGTGAAGAATATGAAAAAGTAGCTTGGCGGTGGTGGCACAGAGGCAGGCAGATCTCTGAGTTCAAGGGAAGCCTGGTGTACAAAGCGAGTTCCAAGACAGCCATAGTTGTTACACCAAGAAACCCTATCTTGAAAAACAAACAAAAAACACAAGTATGCAAAAAGAAACAACAGTTACAAATTTCTCTTTCACCACCCTCCATCTTTTTTATAGGATTTATTTTCATCCCAAACCCATTCCTCCCAGGATGTCAGTGGCACTGGGTAAAGCAATGCCTTAAGTTATACTCCCAGAAACCTAATGTGTGTAACCTGGACAAACACATGACTAAAGAAGAGACCCAAAGTCTGTGGGAACAGAGCAAAGAGTTCCTAAGGTGAGTCTTAACAGCCAGAGGAAGATCTGAAGAAACAGTTTTTTACAGATGCTGTAAAGGGGGTGCATTGGTTTTTAACCCCTCGTTACTGCACCGCACTGTTCTGTTGGAACATTCTTATCATGGCTTAGGAACTGAGTTCATCCACATTCATCCTCATGTGATCTGTTTTTATTCAAAGTGTGTTCCTTTAAGACTTGTAGGGAAGGTATCACTGGTAGCACTTGACTTCTGTTCTACATGGAGTTGCTACTGCTAGCTCTTGTATGATGGGTCAGTTGTTGCTCGTGGAAGAGCTAGTATTTGGATCTTGATATTTTGGCACCATTCCACAAATACTGATTTCATTGGAGAAATCAGTTGGGTACCAGGCATTGGAGACACAAAGCTTAATAGGACACTTCCCTTAGGTTCAGGAATTATGTACAGGAGTAATTACAGTAGAGCTGAGAAAATGTTATAATAGCGCAAAACACTGGGGAAGCACAGGAGGAAATAATTCTTCCAAGTAGGATGAAATATCCAAGAAGAAAAAATGATTTTTATATAGTTTTTAATTTATCTACTAATCTTTTTCCTTTTCATGTCTCTTTTTTTTTCTCTATTTCAGCTTTTCTTCGAAATGATTAGGGATTTACCATTCAGAATAGTAAAAGGTGTGGTTAGGAGTATTTGTCAGATTGAGCAATGATGGTATTTAGGATTGTGTTCTGTGAAATGGAAGTCCATGATGCGTGCGTTGGGAGTGTTAGAGATTCAAAAGAAGATAGCAAACATTTCCTAGGCATATCCGTAGACCTTGCCTGACTCAACTCGTGGCCAGGCAAGGGGGACAGCGTATGCAAGAGTAATTGGAGTTCATGCAAGTTCTAACCAGCTTAATCAGTAGCTGGGTGAATTGCAGTACTCCAACATTCTATCACCTGACAGTTTTCATGCTGGAGGGCGATGATATTTAACCTGTTTCTTTATTTCAGTTCTAAAAGGGAAAGCCAAAAACAGTTCCTGTCTTCTATGATTTCTGTAAAGGGTAAAGAATAAAGACATTTAAATAGATCCATAGGCAGTTATAAGTTTAGAGTTCACGCTTTATCTTAGGAGCGGTCATTTGCATGGCAAGGTGGGAATAATTTATAGAAAATGCTGGAAGTCACAGATAGGGTAGACAAAACAGTAAGTGGGCATGGTGGACGAAATAAGGCTAATAAATTGAGCAAGGTTTAGCAATGTAGAGCACCAACTGTGGCGTCAGAGTGCCTGTCTTATCGATCCTCGCCCAGCTCTGTAGTAGCTGGGTAACCTTGTGCAAGTTGTTTCAAACATTTCCTTGTTGATTTCTCTACCTGTATGTGAGAAATCCTTAGAGATGTGGTTGAAAATATATCTTTGGTGGCCTATCTGCCCTTCATACCATAAACTGTCATACTGATTCTAATGGGGGAAATACAAGGCTTTCTTATGGTCAAAGGTGAAAGAATAACCAACATTTAGTGGGTTTCCTTTAAAGCCTCCTAGGTCTGTAGCTTAAGGATTATTCAGGAGCAATGAGGGAAACCTTTCCTGTTCTCAGCTTTTAGTGCTACCCTTAGAACTGAGGGCAATGTAAGGAAAGAGCATGACTGAATGAAATCAGAGTGCTTAATGTTACTTTTAAATAATTTATTCTTTACCTTCTGATATATGACTATAGAAATCACAGCTGCCTTCTAAGATAGCTCAGATGAACCTCTTATATATCATTCAGTAGACAATGGGGAAATACATTTTTTTTGTCTAATAAATTAGCAAAAATAAAAATAGTGATGGTTATACCTTATGTTGTCAAGGCTGGAAGAAATTGATAGTCTGAGACATTGTCCTGGCAGCATTGGAAATCGATTAGTTCTCTAGAACTCATCCTGTCACTGTGATAAAAGTTTCTATTTCCTCATGTGGGAAATAAAGGTCTTGGATGGGCTAAGCCATCCAGGTGTTTGAGTCATAGTCTGTTAGAGCCCTGTGAGCAATACATGAAACTCTCTCCACTTCCGAAGTCTGTCAGAGTAGAAACGGTATACTATTTGGGTTGCTTCCCGCAGAGATTCTAATTGCCCCAACATGCTCCCACATTGAGAACCAGAAACAAAAACGCCTTAGATCCTTCAGCTTTTATCTCCTTAGACCTCTATGGTCATTTTGAATAGGACGTAAAGGTGTAGTGTGTGGATGGACTAGAAAAATGGAGTTGACAAAATGGTTGCATTTCAATTCTGTGCTTTGTTCAGGGATAATATAGCTAGAGAGTATTTTACGAAAGCTCAATTAGGACTGGGAATATAGCTCCATACTTATCTAGTCCCTGGTTCTTCGGTGTGGAGTGGGTGTGTGTGCGATATTTATTTAAGTGTAAGCACCTTTATTGCAGTTTTGTTCATCAGCAGGAGACTAGATTAATCAGTCGTGGCATCTCCAAGAAGTAGGATATAGCCATCAAAAGACCTTAAATCCATCTCTACAGAGTAGGCATAGAGTCAAATTAAACTATCATTTCTCCATGTATTTAGCCCAGCCACTTTTGTCCAATCTGCTTTTTGTATCTTTTCAAACTTTTTTAACATAGAATGTAGAAGTTGTGGCATTTTTGTCAGTTTCTCATCTAGAGTTCAGTTATGATAAAGCTAAACAGACTTAGCACAAACTTCTGACATCGGGTTTGAGGATCTTCTAGGCTACTCATACTTATGACCACTGATTGTATAGACTCAAGGGCATTTCATGGCCCATTCATGTTCAGCAGTTCACTAGATCAGCCCCTAGGTCTCGGAAAACACTATGTATCCAGTTTCACTAAGTGGGGTCCAGACAAATTAAGACTCTGAGACCAGGTTACTGTACCTTATGTACCCTTTGCTATGCAA
The DNA here is from genome assembly GCA_001685075.1 of Bramus lutescens. Taxonomy (NCBI): domain Eukaryota; kingdom Metazoa; phylum Chordata; class Mammalia; order Rodentia; family Cricetidae; genus Bramus; species Bramus lutescens. The sequence continues at coordinate 322,152 of LOEQ01001478.1, read as the reverse complement.
TCAGAGCATTTTTGCCCACACAGCGTATTGGCGTTTCTACCAGCCAGTGAGCTCCCAAGTTTTAGCATCCAGAATTTGGGGGGCAGGGTGCGTTTTGCTATATAGTCACTGTGGATTAAATCATTGGTCATGTAGGCTAGCAGGGTAACTCAGAACTTGAGTTCAGTTCCCCGCAAACCCATTTGTTTTGTTTTAATTAAAAGGAAGAAAATAAAAGCCAGACATGGCCTTGCCTACTTGTAATCTCAGCACTGAGGAGGCAGAGACAGGCAAGTTTCTGGAGCTCACCAGCATATTTGGTAAATTCCAAGAGAGAGAGAGACCCTGTTGGAGAAAACGGAGTTTGGGGCTGAGGAAGTAGCTTAGTCAGTGAAGTACTTGGCACATAAGCTTAAGGGTCTGTACTTGTTTTGTGTTTTCAAGGCAGGGTTTCTCTGTGTAGCCCTGACTTTCTTAGAAGTCTCTGTGTAGACAAGGCTGGCCTCGAGCTCAGAGATCCACCTGCCTCTCTGCCTCCTGGGTGGTGGATTACATGCTTATGCCACTCCCATCTGGCAACTGTATCCACATTTTTTAAAAAATATTTATCGTGCATGCCTGCACACACACACCAGAAGAGGGCACCAGATCTCATTATAGATGGTTATGAGCCACCATGTGGTTGCTGGGAATTGAACTCAGGACCTCTGGAAGAACAGTCAGTACTCTTAACCTCTGAGCCATTTCTCCAGCCCATCAATATTTGAATATTCCAATGCATCCACAGCCTGCTAATCCTCCTTTTAAGACCTAGTTTGTTACCCCATCTTTTTAGATGGCTTGTTTTTTGTTTTTCAAGACAAGGTTTCTCTGTGTAGTTCTGGCTGTACTGGAGCTTGCTTTGTAGACCAAGTTGGCTTTGAACTCAGATTCTCCTACATCCCAAGTGCTAAGATTAAAGATGTGTGCCGCTATGTCCAGCATCATCACATTTTTAGAATCCTAAAATTATAACCTAGGTAGTTTGATCTGGCTTTGTGATATTGCTAATTCATTTCCTACTGTTCTATATCATTTATTTATCTTTAGCCACCCTAGCCTGCAGTGCTGTTCCTTAAACACATCAGGCCTACTTGGGTTCTTTATACTAGCTGTTTTGCTATATTTGTGTTGTTGTTTTCTGAGACAGGGTGTCCCTACGTATGTATCCCTAGGCTGTCCTGGAACTAGCTCTGTAAACTAGGCTGTCCAGACTCAAAGATTCACCTGCCTCTGCCTCCCAAGTGCTAGGATTAATTAAAGGTATATGCTGCCATGCCCTGCCCTGTTCTTGCTATACTTAAAAGAAAAAGAGAAAGAAAGAAAATTATTTCTTAAAGCAATGTCTCACTTAAATATCCCTAGCTGGTCTCAAGCTTGTGTTGATTCTCCTCCTATGATCCCAAGTGCTGAAATCACAAGTATACACTATCAAACCCAGGTAAGGGATTTGAGACCAGCATGGTCTACATATAGAGTTCCAGGACAGCCAATAATAAGCAAAGAGACTCTGTCTCAAAACAAAAAGTATAAGGGGAGAAAGTGTAACTCTAAACAAAGAGCCTAGCTTTGAATTCTTTATGTAGCTTCTGAGATACTTTGTATCCATTTCTGTGTGTGTAAAAACCTTGCCGTTTATACTCCCCATGTAGAAGCAGAATTAGTCCTTTTTCCCTTTCCTTCCCCTTTTAAAATTTTGGTTAGTGGGCTAGAGAGATGGCTCAGCAATTAAGAACATGCACTGCTTTTGTAGAGGATACAACCTCAGGACCACCTCTAACCCAACGTCCAGGGGAATCAACACCTGACCTCGAACAGCACATACACCTGAACATAACTTTAAAAAGTAAAACAAAGGAAGAAACAAAGCACAGAGGGTGGCTTAAATATATGAGAAGAAAGGTCTTCAGTGGAGAAAAGTTTAAAAGGTTATCGGGGTAATAGAATACAGTATGAGTAGAGGAACCAGGAAGAAGGCCAATTAGAGTATTGTGAAGTCTATCAAAGTTTGAGCATGGAAAGATGCCGTTTTCCTCTATCATTTGGTTGTGCCTGTGTTTCTCATTGACTTTAAAAGACATGGGCAAACTGAGAATTTGAATTGCATAAAGGTATATAGAGCAGAATCTGGAAGATTAAGTGAGGCGAAGGGATGTTAGCAATTACAGTAACACTGAATTAAGAGATTCGAGTTGATAAAACTGAAAGAACATGGTTCTGGGGACAGAAAACTAAAAATCAAGTTCAGACCAGCCTGAAGTGCTGGCTCAGTGGTTCAGAGTACTTGCTCATCTTCCAGAGAACCCAGGTTCGAGTCCTAGTACCAGCACCCTCATGGTGGTTAACAGCCACCCATAAATCCAGTTCTAGGGTATATGACATCCTTTCTGTCCTCCCTCAGTACCAGTTGCACACATGGTGCACAAATATCTACATGCAGGCAAAACATGCATACACATACAGTTAATAAATCTTAAAAAAAAAAACTTAAAGGATCAATTTCAATGGAAAGAAATAAGGAAAGAAAGCTGTGGTCTTTGAGGAAATAGTTAAGAAAGATGGTTACCATGCCTTAAAAAGGAAAAAAATCTTACAATGGGATGCTGCCATTATTTTGCCATCGGTTGGTGGCTTTCCAGTAATTCACCATTTTTTTGTAGGGCAAGAAAATGCAGAGCTCATTTATGGGGCCCAGATTGCCCATTATAGGGTAGACAGTTGGCCAGTTCATTTCCACACAGTTAGGGTTCACTTGAAAGCAACGGTATTATAACATGATTGCTGAGAAAAATGTCTGCACTTTCATAAAGTACTTACTTAGCCATGACAAAACAGAAAACTGCTGTGTGAGCACAATGGCCTGGGGGATAGGATGGCCATTCATCATCCTGCTAGTGCCTGGAGGAAGCATCAAGGACAGAGAGCGTAACTTGTTTCTGATTGCTACAAAAGCCAGTAATTAGGCCATGCATTTTTGAAAACATTGAAAATTATTTGGGGGAATTGGATAAAGATTTAAAGTTAGGTTAGATACTAGCGCCTCTGTTCCAAACTAGGAACCTTTAATCCCAGCACTAAGGAGGCAGAGGCATGCAGATTGCTTGAGTTTAGAGCTACATGGTAAGTTCTGACTCAAAAAATAAAAACTAATTCGTCCAGTCCTTAATATTCTTAATGTCAGCCTCTTTATCAAGCCTTGGCTATCAACTTCAACTAAACGCATAGACTTGGGTCTATAGAGAGGCTTGTTGATGCCATTTAAGATGACTAAATTCTCTTGTTTTTCTCTCTTTGCAGGTCTAAAGAGGTAAATAAACGGAGACCCCGAAGTTTACTAGAGAGACTACGCTGGGTCACCCTGGGGTACCATTATAACTGGGACAGTAAGGTATTTGTTTTATTCATTTTTTTTACATTTATAGGTTCTTGGGCCCCCCTATTTGAATTTCTTCTTGAACAAACTTGATATGTCCCTGCCATAGTAAAGGCTGTCGGGAGCATAAATGGACCATTCAGGGGAGTGGCTATGATTTATTGCCTCCTTTTCATATCCCTTGGAGAGCTGGGCGTGGTAGCTCATATCTCTAATCCTACCTCTACTCTTAGGAGGCTGAGCTAGGAGGTACACTAGCTGAAAGACAGTTTGGACTCTGTAATAAGACTGTCTGAGATAATTAAACGAGGAGCTAGAGAGGTGGCCCAATGGTTAAGAGCATATGTTACTCTTAGAAAGAACCCAGCTTCAATTTCCAGCACCCTTATAGTAGCTCATAACCATCCTTAAGTTACAAGGTATTGATACCCGTCAGTACAGGCAAAACACCCACATAAATCTTGTTAAAAGCTTTGAGTGACTGATGTATGTAAAGTCTTTACAGCAGTACCACACTATTCTAAGCAGTAGCTCTCCTAATCCAGAGAAGCCAGTCAGTGCTTTTAATGATATCTTCATTTGCTCTTATTATTTTTACTTTTTTTTTTTTTGAGACAGGGTTTCATTTTAACTTTGGAGCCTGTCCTGGAATTAGCTCTTGTAGACAAGGCTGGCCTCGAACTCATAGGGATCTGCCTGCCTCTACTTCCCTAGTGCTGGGATTGCAGGCGTGCTTCACCACCACCTGGCTTATTTTTATATACTTCAAAGTTATCCTGTCTTTACTAAGAAAATGAGAAGTGAAAATTATCCAAAGCCGCATGAGTATTCAGAGAAAAACAAAAATGTGGGGAAAGGTTTGTTAAATATAGTAGACAGTTAAAAGGGCTGGGGGAGCAAAACTGTAGCAGCAGCCTTGATTTTATTATATATATTTGTTTGTTTTAAGAATTAAATAGGAAACCAAGCCTATATAGAGATGCCCTATCTCAAACAAACAAAAAAGAATTTTCTTAGATGCTGTTAAATACAAACAAACAAGTTGGCTGGAGAGGTGCCTCAGAGGTTAAGAGCACTGGCTGCTCTTCCAGAGGTCCTGAGTTCCAAGTCCAAGCCAGCAAACACGTGGTGGCTCACAACCATCTGTAATGAGATTTAGTGCCCTCTTCTGGCCTGCAGG